>SKCR01035464.1:0-136985 GCA_019454045.1 Zanthoxylum bungeanum
ATTTTCAAAATGAAGAAATTATCGGCTAGCCTAATATGGAAATTACCTAGGTAGATAATAAGTAATGGAAATTAGGTGAAGATATTCAAAGATAATTGGATTTCGAGGCTAGTGACTTTTAGACCAATATTGGCTCCAGATATACACTTAGAGGCCATAGTGGCTGAACATATGACTGATAACAATACTTGGAATCCAATTTTGATTAATAAGATATTTAATTTGAAAGATGCTGAGGTAATTTTGAAGACCTTCCGCCAAGAAGTCTAAAGCTTGAAACCCTTCAAATGTAAACCTTATGCCATTTGAGAATCATATATTAATAGAAAAATGACCAATTTTCCCTCCAACGGTAAATGGACTGTGTGAAACTAAATTACTAAGAACTTATATATTCTAATATATGTAGTCCTATGTCAATTCAAGTTAAAAGGTATTTTTTCATACTTCATAATCATTATTATAATTACACAGAATATGAATTCGTATAATAAGTAAAAAGCTGAAGTCTTTTAGAAATTCAAAGACTTTAAGATAGAAATAGAAAAACAGTTAGGCAAAGTATTAAAACACTAAGATCCAACCAAAGTGAAAAATACTTGAGCGTAAGAATTTCTAAAAGTGTCTTGAAAGTTGAGGGTAATCCTCAATGGATACTTTTAGGAGCACCAAATGATGCACGGAATTAAAATTTATTCTATTTCACTTGAACTAAACCTTAAAACCACTGCTTGAATTCTAAACTATTGTTCAATCAAATATTGTCATTGAAACTCCTTATGAGTTATGAAAAGGTAAGAACCAATGCATAATTCCACAAGAGTTTGGAAATGTGATCCATCTGTCAAACATTCATATCAAAACATGTTAGATACTATGTTGATGAAATGTAAATTTGTGAGGTATTCCAATCCGAGACTATCAACATGCTCTTTCCCATGAATAATCAAACATAATCTTAATCACAACTATAGAATCATCTATTAACCATGTAAAAAATAATCTATTTAACATATATTTAAATAATTTTTTTGATCCGTGCAATAGATGTGATGATTATCCCGTAATGAATTGCACAGCATAACAAGTGTGTGACGCTGATGATATTTATCCTACGGTTATTACGAGTGCATTAGGTATGCGACAATTATCATTGTAAACGCATCGCAGTATCATCGCACTTTGCAATGCCGTGTGATGATGCTCGTCCTATAATCATTGCTCCAATGTGTCTCACTTGTGTGATAGCATGCGACGAAGCCTGTCGCACAACATCTTGTCCAGACTTTGTACTATACCTTGTACAAATCTAACCGTAAAAAATCAAGCCCTTCAAATTATAGAAAAATCTACATTTCTCAAGAATTGGCTAACCTTTTCTAAATGTTTAAAAATACAAAATGAAAAGTAAGGGCATAGTAAGAAATCCCACAATTTTTTCCCCTTTCCCGTGAACATCATAAACCAGAAACCTGTAAATTTTCTTCACTTCTTCAACAAATTTCAAGATTGACTTAAGTGCTTATAAACCCAACAAGTTTAGGAAGAAGGAAAGGAAGGTTTGAACACTTATTTGGAGGAAGCTTGTCATTGTTTGAAGTAAGGGAAATTTTACCCAAATCTTGATATGTGAGGTTTTGATGATTTGATGATTGTGGTATGTTATTAGCTTGAGTTAATTAATGATGATTGGATGATTTTTGGGTTAAGAAAGTAGTATTTTCTTAGGAACCCTAATTTATGAATTCCTAGACATTAAACTAAATTGAGGCCTATGAAATGCATATGAGATGGTGTTAAAGGGTATAATTGATTATGTTTGGTGTGTTTATTATGGTTATAGTTTGAGTAGTGTTGTGAAAACTAAGAGTGAAGATGGAGTTAAATTTGGGTCCTGAAAATAGCCTGACGTCGCGACGCGCACACCCGGCGTCACGACGCGAACTGGAGAATTCCCCCTGATGTGGTTCTGGAATGTGAGTGTCGCGATGCCAAAGGACTAGCATTGCGACGCAGAAAACAGAGGGGACTCATTGATCAGTGGTAAACACACACATAACACAAGCCCACGTATCGCTCAAGTAGTATAATATGTATCGATCCCACGAGGACTTAATTCCTAAGCTATTAATTTATTGAAGTTAAATTTCTACACGTATCTAAAAATTGATTGTTGTTTGGTTGGTGATTTTAACTAAGAATAATAATTTAAACAATGCGAAAGTAAATTAAAAAGTAATCAATATTATGAAACTATCTATGGTTGTGAATTCTTCCACTATTCTTCTAAAGATGAAGTGATTATCTTATGTTTGTGTAATATGTCGGTTTATTAACCTGAAACACGAAGATATGCAAAAGCCTCTGTCAATGGTCAGATGCAAACACCCAAAGTAACCCAATTAATTATATGTCTATGTTAATTAAGAAACTCTGAATTCATTAAGATTAAGTTCCAATTATGGCTACCCACGCCCGATAGGTATATGTCTATCCTGGAAGGAAATCTGTAAGGTGAATGTGAGATCGTGAGCTATTGAGTCTATGGCTGAAACCTAAAATCCATTCGTCAAGTTCATTTTAAGTTTACCAAATCAATCTTATTAGTGGCCAATTAATAAGAAGTATTAAGAACTAGACTCATGATCGGTGTATAAACACACACGTAACGCAAGCGCACGTATCGCTCAAGTAGTATAAAATGTATAGATCCCACGAGGACTTAATACCTATGATATCAATTTATGAAGCTAAATATTTTCGAGTATCTAATTGATTGATTTGTTGGTTGGATGGTGATTTTAAACTGAAATAAGTAATTAAAACAGTGTAAAAGTAAATTAAGGAAAAATCAATATTATAAAACTATATAGGGTTGTGAATCCTTCCAATATCTTTTACAGATGAAGTTATTATCTTATATTTGTGTAATATATCGATTTATTAACCTGGAACACGAAGTTATGCAAACGACACTTCCGATGGTTAGATGCAAACACCCAAAGTAACCCAATTAACTATATTCATATGTTAACCAAGTTACCTGAATTCATTAAGATTAAGTTCTAATTATGGCTACCCAGCCCGACAGGTATAATCCTATCCTGTAAGGAAATCTATCTAAGAGACATTTACCCCAAGGTGAGATCGTGAGCTATCGAGTCTAAGGCTAAACCTAAAATCTATTTTCCAAATTCATTTTAAGTTTACCAAATCAATCTTATTAGTGGTCAGTTAACAAGAAGCACTAAGACTAAGGCTCAATAAATAAACCTTTATATTACCCAAATCATAAAATAACCACTTATAAAACGGTGATATTGGAATTCATCACAACCCTAGATACTGTATTTAGTTACAACACATATCTAGGATTGTTAAAAACTTAAATAAAGAAAATGACATAAAATAAAACTTGAATATTAAAAGGTAAAATAAACAATGAAGTAAAATGCTGGGTGTTAGAGAATCCACTTTTATTATTTCTAATATAGAAATCTCTCTTATTATAATATATAAATTGCATGATATTACCAACCGACCATATAGGCGGTATCCTGATTAAGTCAGATTTTTGATTAATTCCAACCGACCATAAAAGCGATATCCAATTAATTCAGGTTAAAATCAATTTAATTAAGTCCAACCGACCATAAAGGCGGTATCCCATTAAGTCAGGTTTTAAGATAGTTTATATATTATAACTAAGAGAAATTAATCTAAATTATAATAATAAAGGAGAGGGAAGTTCCCTACTCATACTGAAAAATAAAATAAAGAAAGATCTATTGCTTAAAATAAAAAATAAATATAAGAAAGTTGTAAATAAACAAACAAGATACAATCTTCTTAGTATTCTTAAGGAAATCCCCAGAAGAAGGTCTGAATTTTCCTTTTGATTTCGGCCTCAACTTAAAGGTAAAATTTTACCATGCGCGTCTCGACGCGCCGTTGATCTTTGACGTGTGTACGTGGTTTGACGAGATGATGACTCGTGGCTATCGGTAGAAATTATTGGCTTGGCGTTGCGACGCATGAAGTTGTGTGCTTCGCGATGCTGATGTAAGTAATGACGCGTTTCGACAGAGTGAATTATTGTGCTGACGTCATGATGACATGGCGATGACGTGGGTGCTGATGTGGCGCTGACGTGGTAATGATGAGTGTCGATAGCATAGCAATCGCTGCGTGTCGCGATGCAGAAGGCTTGCGCATCATGACAAGAAAATGACAATTTTGCCATTTTTCTCCGTTTTTCACTGTTTTGGCCCCGATTTGATTCCAGTGAGTCCTGAAACCTTATTTATCTACAAAACACACAAAACACATCAAAATATTCACAAAAATCAAGAAAATTTACAAAATATTAAGTAAAAGGAGCGGTAAATATATTAATATTTATCGCTTATCATATCCCCAAACCAAACATTTTGCTAGTTTTCTAGCAAAACAACAAAATAAAATGCAATAAATAATTAAAATTAAACTAATCTACTTCCGTAGGGATCATAGTTGCATTTACCATATGCAACAAGCTTTTAAACCCCTAAGTTTCCCCAGTGGACGAGTTGTAGTCTCGTGAGGGCTTACAGTGACGATACCCACAAACGTCAATCAAATGTAAAATCAAACACACAAAACAAGTTAGTAACTAAACAAGTGAAAATCTTATCCAAGTTATTGGTTGTTTTCTTTCTTTCTAAATTACCAAATAAGTAAATTCTCCGATTATTTTTACCATTCTTCATATACACAACCAACAAGGTATTAATCAAATCATTGTGCCCACAATATTCATAAGTATAGTTGAAAAGAGAGTAATATTTTTGTCCTAAAGTTATATCAGAATTCACACTTTTTTTTGGCAATGGAATGTTTTTTTAACATCTTCAATCCATGTAGCTAGATTTGGGCTAGTGACTCCCAAGCCAGTTGGCTTTAGGGCACTAGGTGTTAAGACACCCCTACAAACTTAATTACTTGGATCTCAGATGTTTAAAGAAAATATTATCTGAGAGAGTGGCGATTCCTATAAGTGTTCCTAGAACATGCCAATATCGTCTAAGAGTGATTCGTGTGTGAATTATCAAGAGAGTTGCGGAATACTCACATTGATTGGTTGAGGAGATTTCAAAAATTCATTCTTTGTTGGATGTGTTGAAAGCTTCGGAGCTTGAAATCGAGTTCCATACTCTCGGGTGAGTTTCCCTATCACCCTGATTCACTCCTTTAAGTGCTAGCTTTGAACAAAATGAAAGAAAATTTTCTCCTCCAAGGAGCTTGAAGTTTTGGCCATGGAGGTAAGGAAAGAGAGAATATGAAGTTTTGTGTTTTGTTTTTTCCAAAATACAAATTACCAATTTCTTTTTCCAAAAAAGTGTATATACTTTCCAAAAGTCAAAGTGTGTTAAGCAAGTTTCCATAATTGCTCTCAACTACTTCCATCAATTAGATTGACTAGTGTTGTAAGTTGGTGGGTCCCACACTTTAATTCAAAAATTAAGTTGAGTGAGACTACACACACTTCGGGCTCGGGTTCGCTTAATCCGATTAAACGAATTTTCTGTTGCGACATAATTAAATCTAATTTAATTAAATAATAATGCCTCGCAAAATTATTACGAAAGTCGCTTGCAAATTAATTCTAAATTAACTCGTTCGCTTGAATTAAAATCTAATTTTAATTCCGCGTTGAAATCTAATTTCAATTAATATATCTAATATATTATTTTAGCCAAATTAAATAAATTAAATAGAAAAAACCAATTTTAACTATTAAATTTATTTTACCGATTAATTCTAAATTAACCGCGTTCTCTCTTCTTGACGAATTTAATCCCAGATAAATTCTCATCGCAATTAATCGTAAATTAATTCTTTCTCTTTTAATTAATCCCAGATTAATTTATTGCCGTAATTAATCCCAGATTAATTTTCTCTTTCATAATTAATCCCAGATTAATTTTCTCTTCGAGTCAAATCTCAACGGTGAATCTTCGAGAAGCGACCCAAGAGATCCCTGGATATGTTGGTAGTAAATACGGTCATCAGACTATCCGAATACGTGCGTACCCGGTACCACGTTCTTACCGATTTACAAGACATGGTTGGCTTCTAGAAAATCACCTTGCCTACCTAATTCTCTAGAAATATTCTGTAAAGGAATATGTAATCTTTGTCAGGCGTAACATACATAGTATTGCGTATTGCGATCCAATATCGAAATGTCACATGCTAGGCCTAGGGCTGGAATTGTGTCTGCCCCGTACGAAGCATATATCGGATCACATGTAACTAGTCTCTATAATCGGATAACCATGACCTTGTCATATTATCCCGATAGCTACAGTATATTAGAGTACCAGTTCCGTATCCTACGTGATCATCATCTCCATATGACTGAAGTGATACTTCCATCTTGACATCACACCCAATACACTACGATTCTCAATATACCCAGAAGAGGCGTACAAAGAACATGTTAAAGCCCCGGACGACCAAAACCAAAGTATACTGATTGTCGCAAGTATCAACGATGCAAGTCTCAGGTTAAGACCAAATACACCTATCCTGATTCGGATTCCCATAGACACATAGTCATACTACCAATGGGATTCAGAGGGGTCTATCCAGAGCGAATCTGTTTCCGTACCATCGGTAAACAGAACCTCCTTTTACACTTGCATGAATATCCAATACCTAAATATATTAGAACTATGCCATTATGCCTCCATAATGTGCACAAGTGCAATACTAGTCTAATCCGCATTATCGATGTCCAGTCTCGATAATACTACGACTAGGGATATTTAATGATTAAATCTTATGTGGATTAATACTGTCTCATAGCTTATTAACCCGGTACTAATCA
The DNA here is from genome assembly GCA_019454045.1 of Zanthoxylum bungeanum. Taxonomy (NCBI): domain Eukaryota; kingdom Viridiplantae; phylum Streptophyta; class Magnoliopsida; order Sapindales; family Rutaceae; genus Zanthoxylum; species Zanthoxylum bungeanum. The sequence continues at coordinate 6,872 of SKCR01035464.1, forward strand.
TATAGACTTTTATCATTTATATATCCCGGTAATCCAATTACAAATAATAAAAGAGCAATTTCCTTTGTCACATAGTTAATTTGTACAACAACGCCATATTCTGTACAAATAGTGATGCTATGGGTCATAATTGTCCAACAATTCTCTGTTGTATCTTTACAAACTTCATGTGTTTCAACAAATGACCCAATCATACACTTATGACCAGATATTTTGAACCGGGGAAGGAGAATGTCAAAGTTATTTGATCCACACATAAGATTGTAAAGACCTCAAGTCTAAGGACTAGTCATATAATCGATACATGAAAGTTCTCATAGACACATGAGATAAACACTATGGTCATAACTGTCCAACACACACCAAATACACTACGACTCTCAGTATACCTAGAAGAGGCATACACAGAACCTGTTAAAGCCCCAGACGACCAAAACCAAGTATCAGCGATGCAAGTCTCAGGTTAAGACCAAATACACCTACCCCGATTCGGATTCCCATAGACACATAGTCATACTACCAATGGAATTCCGAGGGGTCTATCCAGAGCGAAGCTGTTTCCGTATCATCGGTAAACAGAACCTCCTATTACACTTGATTGAATATCCAATACCCAAATATATGAGAACTATGCCATTATGCCTCCATAATGCGCACAAGTGCAATACTAGTTTAATCCGCATTATCGATGTCCAGTCTCGATAATACTTCGACTAGGGATATTTAATGATTAAACCTTACGTGGATTAATATTGTCTCATATCTTATTATCCTGGTACTAATCATATGGACTTTTATCATTTATATATCCCGGTAATCCAATTACAAATGATAAAAGAGCAATTTCCTTTGTCACTTAGTTAATTTTTACAACAACGCCATGTTCTGTACAAATAGTGATGCTATGGGTCATAATTGTCCAACAATCTCCCAGTTGGCCTATAGCCAATCACTCAAGTGTCCTACACCTGAACTATGTACGGGTCGCTCAAACTTCGTCTACTTGTTTGAATCTTTTCTTTAATAATAAAGACGTTCATTTTGTTTACTTGTCTGAGTCTCTTCCTTTCAACCTGCAACATGAGTATATTTGATAAAAGCATTCAACCTTGGTACTATGATACTCAGTGATGTTTAGAACACGGGGAACCCTCAGAAGGAGAAAATAGAAAAGATAAGATAGCCATTCAGAAAATGGGAAATGGGGCAGTGAGACTGTCAGACTTGGAAGGAAATGAGTTCTCCGAGCCGATCAATGTGGATAGATTGAAGCAGTACTTTGCCTGAGGAAGAGAAGAATGGTTATAAAAGGAATTGGCGGAAGACCTAACCTAACGGGATAGGGAATTCATTCATGTATGCATACACGTAACGTATTTTGCATCCTTTTTGTGTTTGTTCTGTTTTGTATTCATTGGTTTCAAAGAAGAAAAATAGAAAGCGGCGAAGGCAAGCCAATCAGAAACAACAACAGTACAGTTTCAAGAATGAATCAGTATCAGTTTCAGGAATGAATCAATATTAGTTTCAAGAATGAATTAGTTTCAGGGGGGAATCCCAGGGTTGAGGCTTACATCAGTATGAGTTCCGGGAATGGATCTCAGGGGACGAATCCTATATTATCAGCAGTAGAAAGGAAGAATTCCATAGAGTGAGCGAAAAAAGAAGAAGAGTGAAAGTGAGAAGTCTTTGATAGTTGAGCATATGTCCGGTGATGAAATTTTTTGCAGTAGAGAGAAGCCTTACAAATGATAAGTGCGAGATGTACTCTCATCCGGTATTCTGAATAGATTGATCTCGGCTAGACTCGCGAGCACTTGATTACGGGATCTCAACAGTAGAAGCCCGAGTAGTTGACGAAATGACTAGTTGAAGAGATGGTGGTTCAGTGAATGACCGTTTGCCTGGATGTCTACCCTAGTTTACTTATGCTACGATATATGATATGGTTGGAAGTAAAAAGAAAAAGTCTCTGCAATGAAAAGAAAAGAAAAAAAATAGACCGCCTATAACCGATAAGCGTGAAGCTACCCATGGGCGAGTATTAGGACCACCATGAGGAGAAATGCTACCTTAAAGGGTATGCGTGTCAAAGAAAGAAAAAGAAAGAAACAAGAAAAAGAAAAAGAATGAAAAGAATGAAAAGAAAGAGACAAGAAAAAAAGAAGACCATATCATGTTGAGTATGACAAAGTAATCACAGAGTGTGATTAAGACATCTAGAATGGTTAGACCCACCGATCCGATTCTCGGAGACAAAATCATTGAGTTGGCTTACTTAAGGAATAAGCTGCGAAAGAGCCTTGGCACACACATACTAGGAGTCTAGTTCAGATCACCTATTCCGATGATCATAGTTGAATGTATCAAGTACTTTGAAGGTTCTCAGGTTTCGACGCGAAAGCATTCGTTGAGGACGAAAATATGTCTAGCTATCAGGATTATCTCATGAGAGGCAGTATAATATGTTGAAATGAAACATCACATCACTAGTATCAGTCTTGCCAGGTATGGCACTCTGGGGGCGAGGCCCACATCTTTATCAGAATCAGTCTTGTCAGGTATGACACTCTGGGGGCGAGGCCCACATATTTATTAGAATCAGTCTTACCGGGTATGGCGCTCTGGGGGCGAGGCCCACTTTAGTTCAGAATCAGTCTGGACGAGTATGGCACTCTGAGGGCGAGGCCCACTTTAGTTCAGTATCAGTTTTACCGAGAATGGTAATCCGAGAATGGAGCAGGTTTGAGAATGAACTAGCCGAGAATGGCAATCCGAGAATGGAGCAGAGTTTGAGAATGAACAAGCCGAGAATGGTAATCCGAGAATGGAGCAAGGCTCGAGAATGGACAAGCCGAGAATGGCAATCCGAGAATGGAGCAAGGTTCGGGAATGAACAAGCCGAGAATGGCACTCCAAGAATGGAACACAGTTCAGGAATGAACAAGGCGGGAATGGCACTCCGAGAATGGAACACAGTTTGGGAATGAACAAGCCGGGCAGTCTTGCCAGGTATGGCACTCAAGGTACGGAGACATCAGTATCAGTTTTGCCAGGTATGACACTCTGGGTATGAAGACACATTATCAGTATCAGTTTGGGGTCGAGGCCCACATCAGTATCAACTTGGGGGCTAGGCCCACATTATCAGTATCAGTTTGGGTTCGAGGCCCACATCAGTATCAGCTTGGGGACGATGCCCACAACATCAATATCAGATTTGGGGATGAGTCCCAGGGTCGAGACTCACATCAGCGTCAGTATCAGATTTGAGGGATGAGTCCCGGGACGAGGCCCACATCAGCATCAGTTTTGGGGATGAGTCTCAGGGTCATGACCCACATTATCAACAGTTTTGGGGATGAGTCCCAGGGTCGAGGCCCACATCAGCATCAGTATCAGTTTCGGGGATGAGTCCTAGGGTTGAGGCCCACATCAGTATCATTTTCAGGATGCGTCCCCAGGGTCGAGGCCCATATTTTGTCAGCGGTATTGGGATCCGTCCCTGGGTCGAGGCCCCCGTTGCCGGTTGCAGCTATTGGGATGCGTCCCAGGATCGAGGTACACTGCATCATTAGTTTCGGGATGCTTCCCAGGGTCGAGGCCCATTTTGTCAGCGGTATTGGGATGCGTCCCAAGGTCGAGGTCCCCGATGTCGGTTGCAGCTATTGGGATGTGTCCTAGGATCGAGGTCCAATACATCATTAGTTTCGGGATGCGTCCCATGGTCGAGGCCCATTTTGTCAGCGGTATTGGGATACGTCCCAGGATCGAGGCCCCCGTTGTCGGTTGCAGCTATTGGGATGCGTCCCAGGATCGAGGTCCACTGTATCATCATTTTCGGGATGCATCCCAGGGTCGAGGCCCATATTTTGTCAGCGGTATTGGGATACGTCCCAGGGTCGAGGCCCCCGCTGTCGGTTGCAGCTATTGGGATGTGTCCCAAGATCGAGGTCCACTGCATCATTAGTTTCAGGATGCGTCCCATGGTCGAGGCCCATTTTGTCAGCGGTATTGGGATGCCTCCCAGGGTCGAGGCCCCCGTTGTCGGTTGCAGTTATTAGGATGCGTCCCAGGATCAAGGTCCACTGCGACATCAACTCAGCTCGAGGCAGTAGGCAAGTCAGGTGGCAGCTGGCGAGCCAGGTAAGTAAAAATGCATTGCATAAATTTGATAAGATTGCCATTGTCACACACTGCACAAGTCCCATCAAAGTGGGGGTGACTGTAAGCACTGCATTTTTGCATATAAGTCCCTATGATGAGTCTTGTATGGAGGCACTACCTTTTAAGTTACGGAAGCCGTAGGAAACAGACGTCGGAAGGGAAGAGTCAAGAATTGACACACTGTCGGATTTAATTCGCTGGATTAGCTTCGGGTTCACTTGTTGGACCTCCGTTATTAAAACACATCCTTAACCCAAACCCCCGTAAGTCACACGCCTAGCCCAAGCCCATTAAATCACATCTAATAATAATTAAAACACATGTCACAAATTAAATTAAAATTAAATTGAATTAAATTAAACACAATTTAAATTAAACTAAATCAAATCCAAATTAAAATCAAATAAATCACTTCATAATTTTAATAAATCACTCACCAATTAAAGATATTACCCACCAAAATAAATATCCTTGCCTAAATTAATTAAATCAAATACAATACACACATATTTAATTGATCTTGCTTCCTTTTTAAAAATCTCATGCACAACCCTAACCCTAGCTTGTCACTATAAAAATAACACAAAACCTCATTGACTCCCCTGGCTTCCACTCTCACGGTAAAAAAACAATAACCCTAACAGAACAATCTCTCCCTCGGCAATAAGGAACCAGTAAACAAAAGCCCTAACTCCCTTCTTTGACACTTCGCACTCCTTAATCACACGGCAGCCTACCTTCTCTCTCAAACGCAGATACCTTGCTCCATTAACTGCCCTCCATGGCTTCACACACAAATGAGGCCACCATCAGCGTAAACAATTAACTAAACACATACACAACAAACTCCCTAACACCAAGACTCAACAACAGCCCTCACTCCTCGTAACAAACACTCACACACAAACTCAGTAATAAGGCTACACATAGAGTCCACGAATACACAGACCTCAAGCCACCTGACCTCACGATCTCACTGGACTCTCCTCTCCCAACCAAAACCAAGCACGCTCATGGTAACACACATTAGAGATTCACGGCTATAGAACAGAAAAACCATAATAGCCTAATAGCCTCTTCATGCTCACGCCCCTTCACACAGCCAACACACAAACTACCCTCCACGTGAACCCCATTCAGCTCTCACTCACGTCCTCTTCTGACCGACCAAACATCCAACAAATACTAGCCCAAAAACCCTCCAATCAACATGGCCAAAGCACCCTAAAACCGAGTCCTAACAACTGCACCAGAAACCGCACAAAAACACCCCGAAAACAGTCCAAACCGACCCAAAAATAGTGAGCAAACAGTCCCAAAAACCAGTCCAAAAATCAATCCTAAAGCAGTGAACAAAACCAGCAAGTAAATCGACCCTAGAACAGCAGCAAAAGCAACCCAAAACAGCAAGCAAAACAGTGAAAACATTGATGAAAGAAGTGAACCAGCGAACCAGAAAAGTTGCGGAGTTTTAGCCCTTCCGATCATCGTGTAACGTGCTTCCAAAAGCCTACGGAAAAAGTTAGACCTAAGTGCACTTTTCACATCTATTTTCATTCGTATTTTATTATTTATTAAATTGTATTTGCATGATTATTGTGGAATGTTGCATGTTGTGGCCCTTGAATAGGTAGAAAATGTATGTATTGTGAAATGATGCATATTTTGGACCTTGAATAAAATGGAAAATGTGTCGCCTCTTGTGGTATATAGGATGGAAACCCAGACATAAATTTCGTAGCCGAATCCGGATGGACGGTAGTGCGGTCTGTACTTGGGATACAACTTCACGTACCACTTGAGCAAACGACACATATTTCGATTTATTTTGTCTTGTTTGTTTATTATCCGTTATTTAATTTATGCATGTTATCTGTTTGTGTAATGATGAGATAAAACGCATGGGCTTAGTAAGTTGGATTAAAGGTCCTCCATTTCGGGGGGTTATAATCCTTTACCACGATGCTTCACCGTGCCGGATGACGTATATTCGGTTGAATGTAAGATGTGTTCAATCGGGTATACAAAGTCCGATATTGTTGTCTTTATTTTTATATGCATTATGTTATTAGCTCATGGGCTTAGTAAGTTGGATTAAAGGTCCTCCATTTCGAGGGGTTAAAATCCTTTACCACGATGCTTCGCTACGCCGGATGATGTATATTCGGTTGAATGTAAGATGTATTCCATCGGGAATACGAAGTCCGATATTGTTGTCTTTATTTTTATATGCATTATGTTATTAGCGCATGGGCTTAGTAAGTTGTATTAAAGGTCCTCCATTTTGAGGGGTTAAAATCCTTTACCACGATGCTTCGCCGTGCCGGATGACGTATATTCGGTTGAATGTAAGATGTGTTCAATCAGGTATACAAAGTTCGATATTGTTGTCTTTATTTTTTACATGCATTATGTTATTAGCGCATGGGCTTAGTAAGTTGGATTAAAGGTCCTCTATGTCGAGGGGTTAAAATCCTTTACCACGATGCTTTGCTGCGCCTTTTAGCCCGTTATTATTTATTAGGTGTCATCTATTCATCCGTTCACGTATGTGTCATGTTGTTTACTGCATTTTGGAGGTCACTGCTGTAACCCCGTTCAAACGTATTTCAGAACGCCGCATGAACGCATGTTTTCTGTCTCAGTTTGTTCGAACACGTTTACGAACGCTACTCGAACGCGAACCTTCTATTTACCGTTCAAACATGGCTATAAACGCCGCACAAATGCCCACGGTAAACAGGCCCTCTTCCATCACATCTCATGCATGGATACTCATTTTGTCATTTACCTTTTTGATTGTTCATGTTCTCGCAGTTAGTCATTTATTGTGTCCACAAGATCACATGTTCGTTTCCATGACGCATTTTTACACGATAGTTATCTACTTATGCTTCCGCATTCATCCATTCAACTTGTTCATGATGTTATATACTTGCCGTTATTCCGATTTGCTTTCATGCGTGATTGTACAATTATTATCTACTGGCATGCCTATGATCAAATGTAATGTGCTTATAACATTGTATGCTTGCCGTATTTCAATTCATCTTTATGCATGCAAATTGGGACATAGATTATATGCAAATAGGTTGTATGCAAATTGGGACATAGATTATATGCAAATGTGTTATATGTAAATTCGGACATAGGTTATTAGCAAACTTAGATATGAGCCTTGTACATATGCTTGCGAACTTAGGAGTAAATTATCCTTGGAAATAAATGTTGCTTAGGCTTGGTTAAATTATTGCACAAATCATTTCATTACAAGGTTCATAAGTAAGGGACCATTCCGAACCCAACGGTTTGGGGTCTTCCCTTGCGAGGGGTGAGTGCGGCCTTAAATCTTTGTCCCGGTTCACACCGGGTGGCGACTCCATTATTCTCCAGTTTAGTCCCCCGCGGGCTACTCCGTACTCCCAACTAGCCAGCGAGCCTAAAACAGCATGCGTCGCCCAGTTTTTGTGGTCCCACACATACCCAAAGGGCAGTTCCAAAACTTAGGTTTCTACAGCCAAAACAGTGACTCTCGTCCCATTTCCGACTCATAGGTCGATCTCAACTGAAGCCAGTTTCTTGCTCATCAGTAGATCCCACACATCAGTACATATATTTATGTACCACATCTAGTATCAAAAATCCAATTTTAAAACCAGTAGTGAACATGTTTATAACAAACATACTTGAAGTTGGAACCTTGTCCCACCTTCACTTCCTTTATATCTACCTTGTCCATACGGTAGTTATTATTCCAGTGACCCCGTTTGCCACAGTTTAGGCAGACATCTTGGGATATGTCATTTGTCTTCCCAGAAGACTGTGACGATTTAGCCTTGCCTTTTTCTTCACACCCCCAGAAGCCTTGTCCAAGCCTTAGCCTTCTGGGATGTCGAAGTAAGATGCGCCTTGCGCTTCTGCCATTTTGTAAGCTCTGGCTTTGTCTCATTGAGCATAGCCATTAACTCTCCAAGAGTTTTCTATTGCAATTAGTACTTCTAAGATCTAAGAATAGATCTATGAAGATCCTTTAATTTCAATATCATAATATAAGGATCTAATCCTTAGTTCTGATGAAGAAATTAAGGAGTCTTTGCGGGAAGCATAATAGATTGAGCACTAAAGTTTTCATCACGATGAGTCTTCCAAAGCTCATGCTCTACTATTTGCTCAACTCCGGGCTTAGGCTCGAGAGGTCGCTCTATCAAATAGATTAACTTCTCATCTCCCAGGACTATCCTGAGATTCATTTCCCAATTTGAAAATTGAAGCCGCTTAAAGACATTTTCACCCAGGATTATGTTTTAAATGCTCATCTTTCAATTATCTTGATCCCAATAGTCCAACTATCCAATTAATGATTTCGGGTACAATCGAATATAATGATTTCTATAGTCTAACTATATAATCAACTACTATTTGATTGGTTAAATTCAAATATATTGATTACTATAATCTAATTATATAATCAACTATAAATGAAGTAGTTTGAATACAGTCCAACTGTTTAATTAAAACAACAATTGACTATTAGTCCAACTAATATATTTATAAATTTTTAATGACGAAAAATGAAATGAGCGCGTATTGACAAGTATCTAAATGAAATTGCAAATTTAATACTTGCCTCCCACTATTTTTCAGCGAGCCTCTAACCCTCAGTGGAGTACTCGGGAAATCTAGTTTCCTAGTGGGCTAGAATCCCGTTAAATAACACATAACCTTGACTTTGGCCAACAAGTTGTATGAAACTTAACTAGGTAGATCTCTAAGATCAATTTGATCTCATCCAATTCCTAGATCCAGTAGGTGGACCTCCAAGTCCGAAACATATATCCAATATATGCCAATATATCCGATATATTCCTTAACCTTTTTCCTCTGAATCAACTAAACCTTGGCTTTGGCTCAACAAGCTTAATGAAACCAGTTAAGCGTGACCCATTGACAGTGGGAAAACTTCGTAATCGAGGCCGATGAACAAGAAGTGACCTTGACTTTGGCCAACAAATCACAACTTGCCCAAGACGTAAGATATGGAACAAAGCTTTCGTGATTCAAACACATCTGCGATGGACAAAGGTCTTGACTTTGGCCAACAAACCAGTGCCAATCTTGGATCTTGAGAGAGAATCACTCAATGGAAGGAACAACGCTTAATATAAAATGAGGGTTTTTGTCGCGATTTGGCAACCAATTTATTATCTTTAATTAGGTCTCATGATACACCTTTAAGCATGCATTCTAAAAGTATAATAAGGCGCAATAAAATTTAATAATGATATGCGGATGGATATACAACAAATTTTTTTCCTAGAACAAATCTCTCCATTTCCTCTCTCCCGCTAGCACTATTCATACTTCTACCCAATTACATAATACTTCTAAAGAAACCTCATTTACATTGAGGGGAATTGGTGAGAAGAGAAATACAATGAGATAAAGAGATAATAGGTCGGACGCGCAGGTCCAATTTAGTAAATTCTAAATTTATTACAATAATTTCCAAAATTGCCCTCACCATTCTAATATCCATCCGATATACATTATTCATACATACATCCAAGTATTCACACAAATCATGTTATCAATTAATCTAATCCAATTAATTAATCTTTGATTAGTGACCATCCAATGTTCAAACAACGATTTGATTTGCGCGAGTCCAACTCGTTTAAGAATAAATACTCAAAGTAAGTATTCTTGAATTATATCGAACTATAATTTTAAATCCAATTTAAATTGTATCCAATGCTAATTAATATTTAATTCCAAATTAAATAATTACACTTTCAATAGTGCCTTTTAGACTTGGATTCCAAATCCAATCATTATGGGTCTCAAAGGCCCAATTAGTATCCAATACTATTCAATTAAAGTCTAATGGGCTTTCCATTAATTCTCAAGGCATGGGCTTTGGCAATTATGGGTCAAACCCAAGATGCCAAGGCCCAATTAGGAATCACCCTATGTCAAAAATCAATTTAGGCCCAATTAAAATTTTAAAGGATCAATTATCATATTTGGACTTTATGGAAATGGTTTTAGGCCCAATTGGATCCAACCAATTATCCTAAACCAAACTTGGCCCAACCAAGCCCATTAAGCCCAAATACAATAAATTAAATTAATACAACATTCCAAATTACATATTAATTCAATTAAAGTGCAATCACCATAATTAATTAATTAACCTAATGCTTCCAAAATACTAATTAATTCAATTAATCATGTTTAACATTTCCAATTCATGTCCAACACAAATTGAAGCAAAATAATTCATTATAATATGCTTATCATCTCACGGCAATTGCAACAAAAATCATTCAATTTGATTTCAATCCAATTTAAATCAACATTCAATATTTTTATCATGCCATCAACACATCCAATATGTCAAATTTCAAAAAATTAACCATGAGCATTCTAGGTCATGTATTCGGCCAACATAAAGATTTTGGGAAAATATTCTAATCAATTTTACACAAATCCAATGATGCAAAACTCTAAGTAATCATCATCTAACATCAACCAAACATCCAATTTCGCATTTTCATGCTCCAAGCAAAAATACCCAATTTAAAGTCATGAACCCTAGAAATACAAATCAAACTTAGATCGCTCTGATACCATTGTAAGTGTTCTTAGAGCATGCCAAGATCGTCTAAGATTGATTCGTGTGTGAATTATCAAGAGAGTTGCGGAATACTCACATTGATTGGTTGAGGAGATTTCAAAAATTCCTTCTTTGTTGGATGTGTTGAAAGCTTCAGAGCTTGAAATCGAGTTTCATACTCTCGGGTGAGTTTCCCTATCACCCTGATTCACTCCTTTAAGTGCTAGCTTGGAACAAAATGAAAGAAAATTTTCTCCTATAGGGAGCTTGAAGTTTCGGCCATGGAGGTAAGGAAATAGAGAAGATGAAGTTTTGTGTTTTGTTTTTCCAAATACACATTACCAATTTCTTTTTCCAAAAAAGTGTATATACTTTCCAAAAGTCAAAGTGTGTTAAGCAAGTTTCCATAATTGCTCTCAACTACTTCGATCAATTAGATTGACTAGTGATGTAAGTTGGTGGGTTCCACACTTTAATTCAAAAATTAAGTTGAGTGAGACTACACACACTTCGGGCTCGGATTCTCTTAATCCGATTAAACGAATTTTCCATTGCGACATAATTAAATCCAATTTAATTAAATAATAATGCCTCGCAAAATTATTACGAAAGTCGCTTGCGAATTAATTCTAATTAACTCGTTCGCTTGAATTAAAATCCAATTTTAATTCCGCGTTGAAATCTAATTTCAATTAATATATCTAATATATTATTTTAGCCCAATTAAATAAATTAAATAGAAAAATCCAATTTTAACAATTAAATTTATTTACCGATTAATTCCAAATGAATCGTGTTCTATCTTCTCGACGAATTTAATCCCAGATAAATTCTCGTCGCAATTAATCCTAGATTAATTCTTTCTCTTTTAATTAATACCATATTAATTTATTGCCGTAATTAATCACAGATTAATTTTCTCTTTCATAATTAATCCCAAATTAATTTTCTGTTCTAGTCAAATCTCAACGGTGAATCTTCGGGAAGCGACCCAAGAGATCCCTGGATATGTTGGCAGTAAATACGGTCATCAGACTATCCGAATACATGCGTACCCGGTACCACATTCTTACCGATTTACAAGACATGGTTGGCTTCTAGCAAAGCATCGTGCCTACCCAATTCTCCAGAAATATTCTGTAAAGGAATATGTAATCTTTTTCAGGTGAAGCATACGTAGTATTGCGTATTTCGATCCAGTACCGAAATGTCACATGCTAGGCCTGGGGCGGGAATAGTGTCTGCCCCGTATGAAGCATATATCGGATCACATGTAACTAGTCTGTATAATCGGATAATCATGACCTTGTCAAATTATCCCGATAGCTGTAGCATATTAGAGTACCATTTCCGTATCCTACGTGATCATCATCTCTCCATATGACTGAAGTGATACTTCCATCTTGACATCACACCCAATACACTACGACTCTCAGTATACCCAGAAGAGGCATACACAAACCTGTTAAAGCCCCGGACGACCAAAACCAAAGTATACTGATTGTCGCAAGTATCAACGATGCAAGTCTCAGGTTAAGACCAAATACACCTATCCTAATTCGGTTTCCCATAGACACATAGTCATACTACCAATGGGATTCAGAGGGGTCTATCCAGAGCGAAGCTGTTTCCGTACCATCGGTAAACAGAACCTCCTTTTACACTTGCATGAATATCCATTACCGAAATATATGAGAACTATGCCATTATGCCTCCATAATGTGCACAAGTGCAATACTAGTCTAATCCGCATTATCGATGTCCAATCTCGATAATACTACGACTAGGGATATTTAATGATTAAATCTTATGTGGAGTAATACTGTCTCAAAGCTTATTAACCCGGTACTAATCATATAGACTTTTATCATTATATATCCCGGTAATCCAATTACAAATGATAAAAGAGCAATTTCCTTTGTCACATAGTTAATTTGTACAACAACGCCATATTCTGTACAAATAGTGATGCTATGGGTCATAATTTTCCAACAATTCTCTGTTGTATCTTTACAAACTTCATGTGTTTCAACAAATGACCCAATCATACCCTTATGACCGGATCTTTTGAACCGGGGAAGGAGAATGTCAAAGTTATTTGATCCACACATAAGATTGTAAAGACCTCAAGTCTAAGGACTAGTCATATAATCGATACATGAAAGTTCTCATAGACACATGGGATAAACACTCCATATGAAAACTTTCGGCGGTCAGTTCGATGAACACGAGCAACTCATGAATCCATGTGATACACCAAGCGGACGGATATCCGCTAATAGCCTATGAGATCGGCTACCCCACTTAAGGGTGAATCATATCATCATGCTAGTCTCTCCGCTTTGTGAACGCCCAGATTATTCACAAAACTATGACTAGGAACATTTAAGAGTAATGATTCTCATAAGGTGTGGAAGCCATCGTCTTATTACTCCAAGGGCTTTATTACAGTGTTGATGATTCATATAAGTTATGTAAGACATGTATAATAAAGATTGCCATTTTATTAATTAATGAAAATATTACAAATACATGTACATATAGCCCATCCACAAGTTGGGTATAGGGCATATCCCTAACAATCTCTCACTTGCACTATAGCCAACTAGTATGAATCTGGACACCATACTCTCAGGTGTGCCTATCATGCTTTTGTTGAGTCAGCCCTTTAGTTAGAGAATTTGCAAGATTATCTTCTGTTGCTATTTTCTCCATAATAACTTCTTTTCTCTCAACAATCTCCCTGATGAGATGAAATTGCCTGAGTACATGCTTGGATTTCTGGTGGGACCTTGGTTCATTTGATTTAACAATGGCGCTCGTGTTGTCACAATACATCGTGACGTCATTTTTTTTCGTGGGAAGCACTTCTAGCTCCGTGATGAAATTCTTTAACCAGACTGCTTCTTTAGCTTCCTCAGATGCTGTAATATACTCGGCTTCAGTGGTGTAGTCCGCTGTAGTTGACTGCTTTGAGCTTTTCCAACTTACAACACCGCCATTTAAAGTAAACAGATATCTTGTTTATGATTTGTTGTCATCTCTATCGGTCTGAAATCTTGCATCACAGTAACCAATGACATTCATCTTAGAACAATCTCCGTATGTCAAAAACACATCCTTAGTTCTTCTCAGATACTTGAGGATTGTTTTGACAGCTACCCAGTATTGCTCAGTGTTGCTCACCAGGATTTGCCTGATACCTGCTCGTTATGCTAAGAGCATAAGAGACATCAGGTCTTGTACATAACATGGCGTACATGATCGATCCTATTGCTAAAACATAAGGGATCCTACTCACGAGCTTTCTATCTGAAGGAGTATGTGGACATTGCTCCTTAGATAATTTGATTCCATGACAAGTATGTAAATTACCTCTTTTGGAATCTTCCATTTTGAATCTTTTCAAAACTTTATCTATGCATGTAGATTGAGAAAGTCCTAACAACCTCTTAGATCTATTACGGTAGATCTTAATACCGAGGATGTAGTCTGCTTCTCCCAAATCTTTCATGGAGAAATTCTGAGATAACTATTGCTTGGTGGCTTGCATCATTAGAATATCATTCCCGATGATTAATATGTCATCGACATATAATACAAGAAATACAACAGCACTCCCATTACTTTTCCTGTAAACACAAGGCTCGTCTAAATTTTTGATGAAGTCAAATTCTTTGATTGTCTCATCAAATCGTATATTCCAACTTCTGGAGGCTTGCTTGAGTCCATAAATGGATCGTTTAAGCTTGCATACTTTATTATGATCATCTTTAGATGTAAACCCCTCAGTTGTGTCATATAGACTTCCTCTACGAGGTTCCCATTAAGTAAAGCTGTTTTGACATCCATCTGCCAAATCTCATAATCAAAGTGTGCAGCTAGTGCCAGTAAATTTTGAATGGACTTTATCATTGCAACATGAGAGAAGGTTTCGTCATAGTCAATTCCTTGGATTTGTCTATAACCTTTCGCCACCAACCTAGCCTTATAGGTTTGTATGTTGCCTTCTGCATCTGTTTTACGCTTGTAAATCCACTTGCAACCTATGGGTTTTATCCATTCAGGTGCATCTACCAAGTCCCATACTTGATTCTGATACATATAGTCTATTTCGGACTTCATGGCCTCAAGCCACTTGACTGAATCAATGTCACACATTGCTTCGTCATAACTGGTGGGATTGTCATTATCAATGACCTGATCATGTTCCTTATCAATAAGGAAACCGTATCTTTCAGGCTCATGTCTTTCCCTACCAGATCTTCTGAGTTCATAACCTTGTGGTTGTTTCGTCGCTGCCCTTTTGAGGGGTCTGGGGGTTTAGTTCTATGTTAGTTTGTTCTTCTCGTACCTCTTCGAGGTCAAGTCTCTTCCTATTATATTTCTTGAGAAGGAATTCATTCTCTAGAAATTTAGCATTTCGTGAGACAAATGTTCTTTGTTCATTTGGGACGTAGAAACTTATGCTCTTGAGTTCAAGGCATATCCTACAAACTTACATTTAACTGCCCTATCATCCAATTTGTTAGTTTGTGTGAGCTTGACATATGCATCACATCCCCAAACTCTTAGATAACTAATACTAGGATGTTTCCCAGACCATAACTCATATGGTGTTTGACTAACAGTCTTGGAAGGAACTTAGGTTAGTAGTAGTGTTGCAGTTTCTAAAGCAAGACCCCAAAATGAAAGAGGTAGATCCGTGCCTGGCATCATTGATCGGAACATATCTAATAATGTCTGATTTCTCCTTTCGGAGACCCCATTATGCTGTGGAGTTCCCGGAGGAGTCCACTGGGAATCAATGCCATTTTCTCTCAAGTAATCTTGAAATTCGTTGCTTAAGTATTCACCACCTCAGTCAGACCTTAGTGACTTAATAATTTTATTAAGCTGGTTTTCTACTTCAGCCTTGAAGTCTTTGAATTTCTCAAAGGCTTCAGATTTGTACCGCATAAGGTACACATACCCATATCACGAATGATCATCGATAAAGGTAATAAAGTAGGAGAATCCACCTCTAATGGTGACTGATATTGGTCCACATACATCATAGTGTATGAGTTCTAATGTCTCCGCTGCACGCTGTCCTTTACATTTGAAGGGTAATTTGGTCATTTTACCAAGTAAATAAGACTCACAAGTTCCATAAGGTTTATATTTGAAGGGTTTGAAATACCCATCCTTATGTAGCTTAGTTAATCTTGTTTCATTGATATGGCCTAAGCGACTATGCCATAGAAGTGATTCATTGAGATTATTCGAGTTAACGTTGTATATATTAGAGGTTGAACATTCTTTGTTAGTTTGTAAGACATAGATAACATTATTCAAAATACCATCTCCATATTTTATTTCATTGAAATAAATAGAACATTCATTACAACTTATTAGGCATGAAAAGCCTTTATTACATAAAGAAGAAATTGAAATGATGTTCTTTACTAGAGAAGGTACATAAACACAAACTTCTAAGTCTAAAACTAAACCATTCGGCAAAACTAATGTAAGTCCCCACACACAATGCAGCCAGTTTTGCTCCATTACCCATGCGTAAGTCAACCTCCCCATGACGGAGTCTCCTACTGTTTCTTAGGCCCTGCACATTGTTACACAAGTGAGTCCCACAACCGGTGTCAAGCACCCAAGTAGAAGGTTCAGAGTTTTGAGAATATAGTTCAATCATATACAACATACCTGAAGCATTGGGCTTCTTGGCCTGTTGGGCTTCCCTAGCTTCCTTGGCTTTCAAGGATCTGCAGTCTTTCTTCCAATGACCATTCTTTCCACAAAAGAAACATTTCCCCTTTCCCTTTTTCTTCTCCACTTTACCATTAGGCTTTAAGTGATTTGGAGCCTTGGCTTTGCCCTTATTTTTCTTTGGGCCTCGTGGCTTCAGGTCCATACCCGTAAGCATGACGAAGGTTTTAAGCTCCGGTTTCAAGTCATTCTCTGCTTTCTTTATCAGATTGTGCAATTCTGCTAAAGTAGCTTCTTTATCAGACAGATGAAACTGCATAATAAAGTTAGAGAATTCTTTTGGTAAGGACTGAAGAATTAGATCGTGACATATCTCATGATCCATGATGAACCCGAGGTTGGCCAATTTTTCAATATGGCCAATCATCTTAAGCACATGTCCACGAACAGATCCTTCTTTATACCTTTTTTGGAATAAGGCACATGACACTTGTAATCTCACGGTATGAACAGAAGTTGCATACAACTCCTTCAAGTGAAAGATGATGGTTTGAGCATCCATATCTTCGTGAGCTTTCTGAAGTTCGTCCGATATAGAACCAAGCATTATGCAAACTGCTTGCTCATCATCATCGACGTGTTTCTTCCAAGCATCAAATGTATCTTGGTCAGCATCTTCTGCGGGTTCATGGGGAAATGGTCTTTCAAGAACATAGAAAATCTTTTCTTGTCGTAAGACAATTTTAAGGTTTCTAAACCAGTCATTGTAGTTGTCCCCTTTGAGCTTATGCTCATCAATGATGGAACGAAGTGATACTCTGTTTTCCATTTGAATGTTTGTGAAATATTTTAACCCACCTCTTAAGAGAAAATGTTAAAATTAGGAATATGTTTTCATTAATGTTTCATAATAACATGGCTTTTAATATTATGAAGTTGCTCCCACTCAATTGTTTTAAAAGTTTAAGCAAATCACATCAACCCCAATATGATGGATTTCTTATGGGCAAGGATCCCATTATCATCATTTAATAACTTCGACTAGGGTCGGTCGTTATAAAATATGATAATTAGGTAGGTTCCAACCAATTTATGATATAAATCATAATTCCTTGATCATTGGGTTGGGCAATCAAACATGCCATAACTTATGCTAGTCCTTGTGGACACCCAATCTTTACCACTAAGTTATAAGACCACGCCTAAGGGTCACTGCGTCTTATGACTCAGAAAAGTCAAACCATTGTCAATAGTACGATTTAGGGAAAAATTAGTATTGGTCAGTTTGGTAAAGCCTAGTCCTGCTAATACAGTTTAAGCCCTTTGGGTCTATACTTTACAATGAGAGGCAAATTTTAGACTTAAATTATTATTGAGGATTTTAGCAAGTTTAAGTGAATAACTGTCAAATGGATTCCTCCATTAAAATTCCCCAGAGGGAGGGTGGAGTGAACTCTCTTAAATACCCTTACCTCTTAGGCTCTTATTGCCTTGGTGACAGGAATAAACAATAGATCCTCCAAATTAGTCCAACATTTAAATATGCTTTAAGGTAAGCTTTGAGTAAATATTATCTAGATGTCTTCACAACTTTTCCTTTTGGCTATAAAAAGGTAGTGAGTGATGGAAGACACCAAATCATTATCTAACTCTAGTAATACATTTGGTTAAATTAACTTTAGTTTGGAAAGTTTTATTAACCACTTGGTCCCAACCCACTTGTATCTTTTATAATGTCTTTTATTATAAACAAGTGATTTATATTTATTAGCCTTAAAGGTAATAAATCTCTAAGTTCATCACGGATAATTACTTAGCTAAGGGATAAGCAATACACTCTATATTTCTTAGAAAGTCTCTTGATGCTTGCACCCTAAAATAATCATGCCAATTCTAATCATACATAGAATCATCAAGCATATGAGTTTTAATATGTTGGAATTATTTTAGGCATTAAATAACTTTGATTAATATTTAATTATGATATTGCAATTTATTTATTCAAATAAATTTACTATTCACATTTTTCTACAGACGTGAACTTTAAATGCAATTTCTCAATTCAAATCTTAACCAAATCATGCAAAACTGTGCTTAAAATTAAGTTCAGGGTGTTACTTTCCAACGAGCTTTTAAACACCCAATTAGAGTTCAAATGAGAGAGAACTAATCAAAACAAAAATGGCGCGCTGATACCACTGTTGGGAAGCCGCCGCGAGTGCGCAGCGGAAAATAAAAAATTATTATGCCACTTTCCCTTAGCCCAAGACCCATTTGTTTTGATTATTCTACAAGAATAGGCATGTTACTATATATTTTAAGCATAAAACTCATAAAACATGCAAATAACATAAACCTAAACATGCTAACTATCATAAGAACTCTAATTAAAATAAAGAAAGAAAAAGACTTACTTGAACCGAAGACTCCTCCAGTCCTCCCTCTAATCTACAAGCTTTTCTCGAACTCACTAAGCTCTTCCACGTTCCAAAGAGCCACCCAAATGTGTGGCCTCCAAAGATGAACACACCAAAGCCAAAACTCAACGGTAAGACTACGCCTTGAGTGCACGGGTATTTTGCCCTTGGTACTAGCCTAGGAAAATACCTCAAAACTTTTAACTCAAGGTTCCTCTAGTCAATTAGACTTAAGGATCCTCAAAATCAGTGGCTTACTCTTAACTTTAGAGTTGCTCACTTATATAAACCCAAGATATGAAAGGTTTTGGGTGTAAAAAAATTGTGATGAATTCTTTGGGTTTATATAGTGCTCCAAAGACAACAAAATTAATTAAGAATCCGATGTGAGATAAAAGCTAATTTAATCTTAGCCATTGGATCTTAATTTAGTGGTTTAATGAGATTATAAAACCCTAATAAGAGTTTGGGCCAAATTGGAATTCAAAACAAATAACAAAAAAAATTTACTATTCATGTTACTATTAATATGAATAGTAACTTTTTTTTTATTCCAATTCCCAAAGTGCCCCTATCGTCATTCACCAATCCCTAAGCCACTATGGAATCTCATAAATGATCTGTTCAATAATTAAACACATTGAACCATTTATGAACAATTCCTACAAGCAATCATATATGCTGTTATATTTGTATTGTGCACTGTTAACCATTGATTTCGACTTTGTTGTGTGTGACCTTTTGGGTTCCCCTCAAGTTGGACATGAAATGAATCGTGATAATTTAATCGAACATAAATTATCCTCCGATCAGATGGTCTTTCGATTTCAATGACCATGGTTGACATCTAGCAACATGTCAAGGCCCACAAATGAGAAGGAAAGATATATATACCCATTATGTATGTGATTTACATATGATACGGTCTCTCGCCTCACTGTATCCCCACCTATTGACCTAGGGTACGGAAAGTGTCTACCCATATGGTCAAAGGTATGATGTTGATAGTGTCATGAATCATGCTAACCCAAGAATCTCACATGATTCTTCCGCTGTGGCCACAGTCTCAAGCACTGATCACACATATCAACCCGCGAACTGGAATACTACTCTTAGAAGAAAATATTATCCGAGAGAGTGGCGATTCTCTTTTGTATCTCTACAAACTTCATGTGTTTCAACAAATGACCCAATCATACCCTTATGACCGGATCTTTTGAACCGGGGAAGGAGAATGTCAAAGTTATTTGATCCAGACATAAGATTGTAAAGACCTCAAGTCTAAGGACTAGTCATATAATCGATACATGAAAGTTCTCACAGACACATGGGATAAACACTCCATATGAAAAATTTCGGAGGTCAGTTTGATGGACACGAGCAACTCATGCATCCATGTGATACACCAAGCGGACGGATCTCCGCTAGTAGCCTATGAGATCGGCTACCCCACTTAAGGGCGAATCATATCATCATGCTAGTCTCTCCGCTTTGTGAACGCCCAGATTATTCACAAAACTATGACTAGGAACATTTAAGAGTAATGATTCTCATAAGGCGTGGAAGCCATCGTCTTATTACTCCAAGGGCTTTATTATAGTGTTGATGATTCATATAAGTTATGTAAGACACGTATAATAAAGATTGCCATTTTATTAATTAATGAAAATATTACAAATACATGTACATATAGCCCATCCACAAGTTGAGTATAGGGCATATCCCTAACAATCTCCCACTTGCACTATAGCCAACTAGTATGAATCTGGACACCATACTCTCGGGTGTGCCTATCATGCTTTTGTTGAGTCAGCCCTTTAGTCAGAGAATTTGCAAGATTATCTTATGTGGCTATTTTCTCTTTAATAACTTCTTTTCTCTCAACAATCTCCCTGATGAGATGAAATCGCCTGAGTACATGCTTGGATTTCTGGTGGGACCTTGGTTCATTTGATTGAACAATGGCGCCCGTGTTGTCACAATACATCGTGACACCATTCTTTATCGTGGGAAGCACTTCCAGCTCCGTGATGAACTTCTTAAACCAGACTACTTCTTTAGCTGCCTCTTATGCTGCAATATAATCAGCTTCAGTGGTGGAGTCCGTTGTAGTTGACTGCTTTGAGCTTTTCCAACTTACAACACCGCCATTTAACGTAAACATATATCTTTTTTATAATCTGCTGTCATCTCTATCGGTCTGAAATCTCGCATCACAGTAACCAATGACTTTCATCTTAGAACAATCTCCGCATGTCAAAAACACATCCTTAGTTCTTCTCAGATACTTGAGGATTGTTTTGACAGCTGCCCAGTGTTGTTCACCAGCGAATTTTGGCTTAGAACCAGCACTAGTACCACAAACACACAGATGTTTACAACTCGACTTCTTGAAGTTGATTCCATTATTTTATATCATTCTTTCTCAAATCTGGTTATCTACAAGAGTGCATTGACGAGCTGAATTTATAGATCCTGAAAAAGGGTGAGTAATAATAGCACTAGTACCTGCCAGATGATAATTATTAGCTAAACAGTTAAATAAATCGTGAAAGTCAAAAAGTCTGGATCATGTTGGAGAAAATAAAAGAAAATAACAAAACAAATCACAATTATTAGTTAAAGACAAAGAAATAATATTATTTACAAGAAGAAACGACTTGAATGACATCTATGCGTCAAAGACAAGCTTCCCATCCAATTTTCTTATAAATTGGCAAACAAGGTCTTTTAAAGTCAGATTCCCGAGACTTAATTATTGTCTTTCTTTTCAAAATTGTGTATGTAACATACGAATTGCGTGATAGACATATCCACTGGGATGTGCCTCAAGAGTCAATAATATGTCATCTAAAGACTCCTTACTCATTCCATCCCTAATGAATTTAATTTTATCTTCGCAATTATCAGACACCATTCCTAAAGAACGACAACGAGTATTACATGTCATGCGTGCACAATTATAGAAAACACCTAATCTTTTAGTTCTTCTTTTCTTAATAAAGGTGTTTCTTCCTAAACTAGATAGAAATGAAACAAAAGATTCAGATGACTCACCTGCCAATCAGACTCGTGCTATAATAATCCAACGAATATCATTAGGAATACCTTTGATCATCAAAAGTCTCATTCATTCCATTTGTACTTTGTAGACTTTCATTAGAGAGTTTTGAGGGAGAGAAGGAAATTACTTGTGAAGATTTACGAGAACGTCTTCTATCCTGTCTGTGACTTTACCTACAAATTTAACACACAAAAACAAAACACACCAAATCTTAATACATACACAAATTGCATGGGTTGCCTCCCTACTAGTGCCAAGTTTAATGTCGTCAGCTAGACATGACTGCCTGAACATTAGGCTGGATCTGTAAGTGTGACACTTTCTTTTTGTCGCTCAAATGATTCTCCCCAGTAGTGCTTGACATGCTTGCTGTTAACTTTGAATGTTTCATTGGAGTTGGAATCATGTAACTCAACGACTCCATATGGTAAAATTTGGGTGATTAAGAATGGACCTGAACACCGTGATTTTAATTTCCCAGTGAAAAGTTTCAACCTTGATTTATTTAACAATACCTGCTGCCCTAGTTCTAGTTGTCTGCGCACTATTTTTTTTCATACTATTTATTGGTCTTTTATTTGTACAGTTTAGCATTTTCATAAACATGTAGGCGAAATTCCTCCAATTTGTTGAGTTGGTGGAGCCGTATCCCTCCTTTTGCTTATAGATCAAGATTTAACTTCTTCAGTGCCCAATACGCTTTATGTTCAAGCTCCATTGGCTGATGGCATGCTTTCCTAAACACCATTCGAAATGGGGACATACCAATGCGTGTCTTATAAGCTGTCCGGTAGGCCCATAATGCGTCATCCAATTTTGTAGACCAATCCCTCTTTGTGACCCAACGATTATCTCCAAGATTCTTTTGTCTCTCTGTTTGAAACTTCAACCTGTCCATTTGACTGCGGATTGTAAGCAGTGGCAACTTTATGAGTAACTCTGTATTTGGATAGGAGTGCATCGAAGTATCTGTTGCAGAAGTGTGTTCCACCATTACTGATAATTACCCGAGGTGTTCCGAAGCGATTGAAAATATTATTTTTAAGGAATTTTATCACCACTTATGAATCATTTGATGGTAGTGCTGTTGCTTTAACCCATTTGGATACGTAATATACTTCAACCAGAATATACAGGTTTCCAAATGATGGAACAAAGGGTCCCATAAAATCAATCCCTCATACATCGAACATCTCCACTTCCAGAATATTTTGAAGAGGTCCTTCATTTCTCCTCAAAATATTTCCCATTCTCTGGCACCTGTGACATTGAAGAATAAATAAATAAGCATATTTAACCAATGTGGGCCAGAACAAACCTGATTGTAGGACTTTGGCTGCAGTTTTATCTCCACTGAAGTGTCCGCCGTATGGTGATGAATGACAATGTTGCAAGACATTATTGTCCTCCTTGTGTGGAACAAAACGTCTCAGTAATTGATTAGCACAACATTTGAATAGATACGGCTCATCCCAGACATAGTGCTTGACTTCTTTGAAGAATTTCTTTCGTTGCTGATGTGTCCATTCCAACGGTCATTTTCCCGATATTATGTAGTTTACATAGTCAGCATACCAAGGGATATCATGTTATTTGATGGCAAACAATTGTTCATCTGGAAAAGTTTCTTTGATTGTCATCTCATTGCCAGTTGTTTCTCCATTCTCGAGCCTCAATAAATGATCTGCCACGTGATTTTATGTCCATTTCCTATCTCAGATCTCCATATCAAATTCTTGCAGTAGAAGCACCCAACGGATCAATCTAGGTTTAGCATCTTTATTTGCGATCAGGTATTTGATTGTTGAATGATCTGTGTAGACCACCACATTGGGACCGAGCAGATAGGAGTAGGATTTATCAAAAGCAAACACAACTGCGAGCAACTCATTTTCAGTTGTTGTGTAGTTGAGTAGTGCTTTATTCAGAGTTCTGCTGGAGTAGTAAATGGTGTGGAAAATTTTTGTTTTGTGTTGTCCCAAAACTGCACATACAGTAAAATCACTAGCATCGCACATCACTTCAAATGGAAGCATCCAGTTTGGTGCTACTATGATGGGGTAGAGGATATCTTCTGTTTTAAGATCTCAAAAGCTTGGTGACATTCTTTGGTGAAGTTGAAAGGCACATCTTTCTCTCCAAATATTGCATTGAGGTTTAGCAATTTTGGAGAAGTCTTTGATAAATCTCCTGTAAAATCCTGCATGTCCAAGAAAATTACGAATCCCTTTGACTGATGATGGTGGAGGTAGTTTTTCTATTGTCTTGATCTTTTTACTTTGTCTACCTCGATTCCCTTCTATGAGATCCGATGTCCCAGGACAATGCCTTCATGCACCATGAAGTGGCATTTCTCCCACTTGAGTACCAGGTTAGTATATTCATATCTCTATAATAATATTTCCAGTTTTTGCAAGCACTGGTCGAAAGAGTCTCCAAACAAAAAAAATCATCCATGAAAACCTCCATACTCTGTTCCATTATGTTTGAAAAGATGGCCATCATGCAACGTTGAAATGTGGCAGAAGCATTACATAGTCCAAATGGCATCCTGCGAAAAGCAAAAGTACTATACAGACATGTAAAAATGGTTTTCTCCTGATCTTCTAGGGCTATAGCAATCTGATTGTACCCCGAGTATCCATCCAGAAAATAGTAGAATTCATATCCGCCAGCCTTACTAGTATCTGGTCAATGAATGGTACCGGAAATGATAATTCCTTATTGCTTTGTTCAGCTTCCTATAGTCCATGTGTAGGCACTGTATTTTTGCATATAAGTCCCTATGATGAGTCTCATTTGGAGACACTACCTTTTAAATCACGGAGGTCACGGAAAACGAACATCGGATGGGGAAATTCAGAATAAACAAGGTTCACTGTTTTTGTTCGTGTATACGTTCGAACGCCAAACAGATTGCGGGCGTTCGTACCGCGTTCGAAGAGGCGTTCGAACGGTGTCGATAATTCTGGTTTTGCTGCTAGCCTCACATCAAGCCCAATTCGCCCAAGCCTTGGCCCACACGCCCAAGCCCACTTAAAACACATATTTAACACATGGTGAAATTAAAATAAATCTAAAAATCACATACCAAATTAAAATAAACATTAAAATCAATCAAATATTTTAACTCCCTAATTAAGATATTCACCCACCAATTACACAAGATTCCTTCCTTTCATAAACTAATCAAAACATATCACTTATTTACTTGATTCCCTTCCTTACCTAGAAACCCTAGCCTTTGCCTATAAAAAGAACCATTCACCATCCTCCTCAAAGCTTACACGAAAATCACAACACCAAGAGCCCTAGCCACTCACGGCAATAGCAAGAAGAAATACACAAATAATTCTCTTCATCTCCCCCACTCTACAACCGAAAACAGCAGCCCCTAAACCTCCACACATCACCGAAAATACACCCCCAAACAGCAGCCCCTTTCCACCGAAAACAGCAGCCCCTACACCTCCTAAAACACGCCTGAACAGTAGCCCAAATCACCCCCAAACAGCAGCCAAATCCTCTTAAAACTGTCCCTAAAATCCTCAAAACAGTAACATAAAAACTGCATTTATAATCCTTAAAATAATCACACAAGACTGCACTAAAAACCCACAAAAAACACTCGAAATAGTCCGTCGAAATGCCAAAACAGTGACCAATAATTGAGCACCGAAACCGCGAGGAAACAGCAGCAAAACGGAGGCCAAACAGCAGCAAAAGATGGAGAACGACGACTCAAAATAGTAAGACAACGAACGAGAGCAGTGAACCAGTGAACCGGAAGAGTTGCGGAGCATCCACCCTTCCGACGATCGTGTACCGTACATCCGAGAGGTGATTTAAAAGGTTAGACCTGGGGGCACTTTTCTCATTAGTTTATATTCGTCTTTTGATTGTTTATTGAATTCTATTCGCATGAGAGTCGTTTATGGATGCATGTTGTGGCTTGAATGAAATGGAAAATGTGTCGCCTCTTGTGGTATATAGGATGGAAACCCAGACATAAATTTCATAGCCGATTCCGAATGGACGGCAGTATGATATGTACTCGGGATACAACTCCACGTACCACTTGAGTAAACGGCACATTCTTTTGTTTTATGTTGCTTTGATTTATTTATTTTTTCGTTATTTGAATTCTGCATGTTACTTTTGTATGTATGATACAATCGAGTGCATGGGCTTAGTAAGTCGGATTAAAGGTCCCCTATTTGGAGGGGTTAAAATCCTTTACCACGATGCTTTGCCGCGCCGGTTGATGTGTGTTCGGTTGAATGCAAGATATGTTCAATCAGGCATACTAAGTTTGATATTATTGTCTTTATTCTTTGTATGCATGATACGATCGAGTGCATGGGCTTAGTAAGTCGGATTAAAGGTCCCCTATTTGGAGGGGTTAAAATCCTTTACCACGATGCTTTGCCGCGCCGATTAACGTATATTCGGTTGAATGTAAGATGTGTTCAATCGGGTATACAAAGTATAAGGTTGTTGTCTTTATTTTTATATGGATTGAGATAAGTGCATGGGCCTAGTAAGTGCGATGAAAGGTCCTCTAATTAAAGAGGTTAAAAGCCTTTGCCACGATGCTTCGCCACACCTCGTATTTCGCTATTTGCTTTTTATGTATGTATTGCGTCACATTTTGTGCATCAGGTCTGTTCCCGTTTGAACATGTTTTACAAACGCTACTTTAACGCGCATGCATTTTGTTTCATCAGGTCTGGATCCGGTCGAACGCGTTATTGAACGCTATACGAACGCGAACCTTCTGTTTCCCGTTCGAACACGTTTTACAAACGCTACTCGAACGCGCATGCATTTTGTATCATCAGGTCTGGTACCGTTCAAACGCGTTATCAAATGCTACACGAACGCGAACCTTCTATTTACCGTTCGAACGCGTTTACGAACGCTACACGAACGCGCACACACTGAACTAAGTCTGTCTCATCATATTTCATGAACAATTGCCTTTGAGGTGACCTCCCTTGTATTATGTAGCCAATCATATTATTTGTATTCCTGCATTTATCCATTCGATGTGTTCTTGGGATGATATTCAAGCATGATTAGGCTGTTAGCATGTTATTTGGTTAATATATTCATGAGATAGCACTCAAGCATGATTAGGTTGTTCTTAGTTTTCCCTATCATATGATTGAGAAATGTTCATGAGATTGCCATGTGATGTTGCATGTTGTGATGATTAATTTCATGCATGTGGATTTAGAAGCATGATACTCTTGGAAATAAGTGTTACTTAGGCCTGATTAAATTATTACACAAATCCTTTCATTACAAGTGACATAAGTAATGGACCATTCCGAACCCAACGGTTTGAGGTCTTCCCTTGCGAGGGGTGAGTGCGGCCTTAAATCTCATTTTCCCGGTTCACACCGGGTGGCGACTCCATTATTCTCCGGTTTAGTCCCCTGTGGCTACTCCGTACTCCCAACCGGGCCGCGAGCCCGGACAGCATGCGTCGTCCAGTTCCTGTGTCCCACAGTCTGGCGACTCCAATGGGGATTGAGAATCGGCCCCGAAATACTGTCTTGTAATGTTTGGATTTATGTTTTAATTGACCGTGTCTATAGTGGATAAAATAGGGGTTTAATCAAAGGCATTTTAAGGCTATGTAATGGTTTAGTGTCTTCCTTCATTCACTACCTTTCTAGAAGGAAAAGCTGTGAAGGCACCTATATAGCCATCTACTCGTAGCCTATTGTGATGGACTAATTTGGAGGACTCGTTGTTTATTCCTGACACCAAGCGATAAGAGCCTAAGAGACTTGGGTATTTAAGTGAGCCTCGCTCCACCTTCCCTCTGGGGAATCTACAATGGGAAATCCATTTGACAGTCAGTCACACACCATAGCTCATTGGCACGTACCTTAGTGTATAAAAAAGGGTGCGCTCACTTGGTCACTCGAACCCTTGATTGGGGAGACCTAGTTATGGGCCATCCTTCGCCGATGAGAGCCTTTGTCTACACTATTGTGAACCCACCCATAGACCGAGGTTGTATGGTTAAAGTAACAATTATTTCCTTGAGTATATGCTTGTGGACCATCCTCATTTGGATGCAGTTGGACCATTGTTAGAAATGCGGACTTGCTGGGCCATTTAAACTGGGGCGAGTTCGTACCTTATGACCATTGGGCCCAAAGCTTCTGAAATGTTGATGGGCCATGCCATAGAAATTATTACTTTATGTTTGCATTATATTTTATGCTTGTGTTTGGGAACATCGTCGTTTGGATCCATTTGGACCATTTGTCATGTGATATGGGCTTGTTGGGCCATTTAAACTGGGACAAGAACGTATTTTATGACGATGGGCCAAAGGCTTCTAAGTGTTGATGGGCCACTTTGTGCTTGTGTTCGGAACATTACCATTTGGATTTAGTTGGGCTCCTTGCCATGAGATGTGAACTCGTTGGGCCATTTAAACTGGGACGAGTTCACTCCTATGACAGTTAGCCCAAAAGCTTCTAAAGTGATAACGGGCCGATTTGTTTGAAAATTTTAGTTGAATTAGTATGTTATATATGTTACATGCATCTCATGCACCCCATGCATACATACATCATGTTAACCATTGTGTTCTGAAAGCCATCATAGATTCCCGTTGGGTTAGGGAAGAGGGAAGACTCACCAAAAGACCGGTGGGTAACAGATATGAGTACATCCGATAATGAGGTATCCCAGATAGATCAGTTGGAAAATGGTTTCGCCAAGATTACCGAACGGTTGCAAGCCTTGACCACTGCCATGGCAAATATGGCTGTACCCCGTGCTGGGGGAAATTCTGAGAATGTGAGGCGCGAGGAGCCTCCAAATGGGTTGGGGGATGATATCCCCACTTTTGATGATGACATGGTAGAGTATGCAATAGGCAAAATGATTGGGTCTCAGGAAGAATTTCAGAAGCTTCGGGATCAGGTTGAAACAGTTGCCCGTAAAATGAGGGGTAAACATGAAGAGTTGTTAGATTATGAGACAATGACCTTCGGAGAACAGCTGCCAGCTCAGTTTAAAATGCCCGACATGGCCAAGTTTAATGGGAATGGAGACCCGAGTGTCCATCTGCAGCAATATGTCTCAGTCATGAGTTCAGTGGGCCTATCACAGCGCCAAGTCCAAAAGATGTTTGGGATGTCACTCGAGGGGGCACCTGTGGTTTGGTATCATAGCCTTGAGAAGAAGGTTAAGGAAGATTAGAGGGAACTAGCTGATGCTTTTCTGAGGCAATATGTTACAGACTTAGAGATTGACTTGTCACTCCGTGATTTGGAGAACACTAAACAGAAGCCAGAGGAAAGTTTCAAAGAGTATGTGGATCGCTGGAGAAGCCAGCTTTTGAAAATACAGACTCGACCTTCAGAGAAAGACCAAATTAAGATGATTATCAAGGGGACCAAGCCCTCTATTTATGGTAAGCTGAGGAGGATGACTTCGATGATTTCTGATGATTTTGACAGTTGAGGGAAACTGTCATGGATATTGAGGAAGATGAGGCTGAAAACAGAAAGTTTTATGGCCAGAATAAAAGAAATTTTGGGGGGCATTCTGAGACTAAGCCCGCTACTGCTGAGGTTGCTGCCATCAGGAACCGGCAATTCTCCAACCTTGGTAGACCTTTGTCGAAGGTATTTGAGAAGTTGACAAGGCAATGATTCTTAAAACCTTTGGAGCCTAAACCACTTCCAAATCCCCCACCACCACATCTAAGAATAGACCACTACTGTCACTTCCACCAGCAACACGGCCATGATACTGACAGCTGTTCCCGCCTCCGGTATGAAATTCAGGACCTCATTGATGCCCACAAAATACATGATCCTGAAAAAGAACAGCCTAGCACACACACCAACCCTCTGCCAGATTATCACTCTGTTCCCCCACCAACTTACATGATCAACTCCGGCCTACCCGAAACATTTTCCTCCAAACTCTCAATCATCAGGCTTCTTGCATTAAGATAAGGATAACAGTAGTAAAGAACCGTAGGCCGAGGAAGAAGGCAATGAAACTACTCTTTCTGTTTATTTTCTGTATTTTTAATAAAGACATCAACTTCGTCTACTTGTTTGAACCTTTTCCTGAATAATAATAAAGACATCCATTTCGCCTACTTGCCTGAGTCCTTTCCTTTCAACCTGCATAACATGAGTATGTTTGACAAAAGCATTCAACCCTGATACCATGATATTCAGAGACACTCAGAACATGAGGGATTCCCAAAAGACGCAAAGAGAAATGACAGAATAACCGTTCAGTAATGGGAAATGGGGCAGTGAGGCTATCGGACTTGGAAGGAAATGAGTTCACCAAGCCGATGAATGTGGATAGATTGAAGCAGTACTTTGCCAGAGGAGGAGAAAACCGAGTAGTCACCAAGGGAATTGGTGGACAACATAACCCAACGGAATAGGAAATGCATTCATGCATACACGTATCGTATATTGCATTCTTTTTGTGCTTGTTTTGTTTTATATTTACAGGTTTCAAAGAAGAAAAAGAGAAAGCGGCGAAGACAAGCCAACCAGAATCAGCAACATATGAGTAGTAGTTCCGGGGATGAGTCTCAGGGTTGAGGCCCATATCAGTTTCAGTTTTGGGGATGAGACCCGGGAGCGAGGCATGCATCAGCATCAATATCAGTTTTAGGGATGAGTCCCAGGGTTGAAGCCCGTGTTGTCAGCATCAGTTTTGAGAATGAATTCTTGGGTCGAGGCCCACAACAGCAGAAATTTGGAATGAATTCGGGAATGCATCCCAGGGTCGAGGCCCATGTCGTCAAAGTTTTGAAATGAATCCGGGAATGAGTCCCATGGTCGAGGCCCACATTGCCAGAGTTTTGGAATTAATCTGGGAATGAGTCCTAGGGTCGAGGCCCACATCAGCATCAGTTTTGGGATGAGTCCCAGGGCGAGGCCCATATCAGTATCAGTTTGGGGCGAGGCCCACATCAGTATCAGCATGGGGGCAAGGCCCATGTTAGTATCAGTCTAGGGGCGAGGCCCACATCAATATCAGTTCAGGGTTGAGGGCCCACTACATCATCACTTTTAGGATGTGACTCAGGGTCGAGGGCCCACACATTCGTTGCAATTCCGGGATGCATCCCAGGGTCGAGGGCCCACTACATCATCATCAGAATTAGTCTTGCCGAGTATGGCAATCTGGAGGCGAGGCCCACATTTGCATCAATAGCAGTCTTGCCAGGTATGGCAACCTGGGGGCGAGGCCCACATCATTATCAGTATCAGTTATCGGGTATGGCACTCTGGGGGTGAGGCCCACATTAACATCAGATCAGTTTTGCCGGGTACGGCACTCCGGGTATGGAGACATCAGATCAATTTTGCCGAGTACGGCACTCCGGGTATGGAGATATTACTGCGACGCCTTGGGTATGAGGTTTAGCACGCCGGGTACGGCACTCCGGGTATGGAGATATTTCTGCGACGCCTTGGGTATGAGGTTTAGCACGCCAGGTACGGCACTCCGGGTATGGAGATATTACTGCGACGCCTTGGTATGAGGTTTAGCACGCCATGTACGGCACTACATGTATGGAGATATTACAGCGACGCCTTGGGTACGAGGTTTAGCACACCATGTACGGCACTCCGGGTATGGAGATATCACTACGACACTCTAGGTACGGAGACACAACTGCGACACTTCAGGTATGAGGTTTAGCAAGCCAGGTACGACACAACATCCACTCCACGCAACACATGGCAAGTCAAGTGGCAGCTAGCGAGCCAGGTAAGTAGAAATGCATTGCATAACTTTGATAGGATTGTTCAAAACACACACTGCACAAGTCCCATCAAAGTGGGGGCGACTGTAGGCACTGCATCTTTGCATATAAGTCCCTATGATGAGTCTCATTTGGAGACACTACCTTTTAAGTCACAGAGGTCACGGAAAACGGACATCGGATGGGGAAATTCAGAATAAACAAGGTTCACTGTTTTCGTTCTTGCTGCGTTCGTGTATACGTTCGAACGCCAAACAGATTGCGGGCGTTCGTGCCGCGTTCGAACGGTGTCGGTAATTCTGGTTTTGCTGCTAGCCTCACATCAAGCCCAATTCGCCCAAGCCTTGGCCCCACGCCCAAGCCCACTCAAAACACATATTTAACACATGGTGAAATTAAAACAAATCTAAAAATCACATACCAAATTAAAATAAACATTAAAATCAATCAAATATTTTAACTCCCTAATTAAGATATTCACCCACCAATTACACAAGATTCCTTCCTTTCATAAACCAATCAAAACATCCCCCCTTATTTACTTGATTCCATTCCTTACCTAGAAACCCTAGCCTTTGCCTATAAAAAAGAAACCATTCACCACCCTCCTCAAAGCTAGCTCATACACAAGACTTACACGAAAATCACAACACCAAGAGCACTAGCCACTCACGGCAATAGCAAGAAGAAAAACACAAATAATTATCTTCATCTCCCCCACTCCACAACCGAAAACAGCAGCCCCTAAACCTCCACACATCACCGAAAATACACCCCCAAATAGCAGCCCCTTTCCACCGAAAACAGCAGCCCCTACACCTCCTAAACACGCCAAAATAGTAGCCAAAATCACCCCTAAAACAGCAGCCAAATCCTCTTAAAATAGTCCCTAAAATCCTAAAAACAGTAACATAAAAACTGCATTTATAATCCTTAAAATAATCACACAAGACTGCACTAAAAAACCCACAAAAAACACTCGAAATAGTCCGTTGAAACGCCAAAACAGTGACCAATAATTGAGCAGCGAAACCGTGAGGAAACAACAACAAAACGGAGGCCAATCAGCAGCAAAAGATGGAGAACGACGACTCAAAACAGTAAGAAAACGAACGAGAGCAGTGAACCAGTGAACCGGAAGAGTTGCGGAGCATCTACCCTTCCGAAGATCGTGTACCGTACATCTGAGAGGTGATTTAAAAGGTTAGACCTGAGGGCACTTTTCTCATTAGTTTATATTCGTCTTTTGATTGTTTATTGAATTCTATTCGCATGAGAGTCGTTTGTGGATGCATGTTGTGGCTTGAATGAAATGGAAAATGTGTCACCTCTTGTGGTATATATGATGGAAACCCGGACATAAATTTCATAGCCGATTTCGAATGGACGGTAGTATGATCTGTACTCGGGATACAACTCCACGTACCACTTGAGTAAATGGAACATTCTTTTGTTTTATGTTCTTTGATTTATTATTTTTTCGTTATTTGAATTCTGCATATTACTTTTGTATGTATGATACAATCGAGCGCATGGGCTTAGTAAGTCGGATTAAAGGTGCCCTATTTGGAGGGGTTTTAAAATCATTTACCACGATGCTTTGCCGCGCCGGTTGATGTGTGTTCGTGTTGAATGCAAGATATGTTCAATCGGGCATACTAAGTTTGATATTATTGTCTTTATTCTTTTATGCATGATATGATCGAGTGCATGGGCTTAGTAAGTCGGATTAAAGGTCCCCTATTTGGAGGGGTTAAAATCCTTTACCACGATGCTTTGCCGCGCCGATTAACGTATATTCGGTTGAATGTAAGATGTGTTCAATCGGGTATACGACGAGTCTAAGGTTATTGTCTTTATTTTTATATGCATTGAGATAAGCGCATGGCTTAGTAAGTGCGATGAAAGGTCCTCTAATTGAAGAGGTTAAAATCCTTTGCCACGATACTTCGCCGCGCCTCGTATTTCGCAATTTGCTTTTTATGTATGTATTGCGTCACATTTTGTGCATCAGCTGTTCCCGTTCGAACACGTTTTACAAACGCTACTCGAACGCGCATGCATTTTGTTTCATCAGGTCTGGATCCGTTCGAACGCGTTATGGAATGCTATACGAACGTGAACCTTCTGTTTCCCGTTCAAACGCGTTTTACAAACGCTACTCGAACGCGCATGCATTTTGTATCATCAAGTCTGGTACCGTTCGAACGCGTTATCAAACGCTACATGAACACGAACCTTCTGTTTACCGTTCGAACGAGTTTACGAACGCTACACGAACGCGCACACACTGAATTAAGTCAGTTTCATCATATTTCATGCACAATTGCCTTTTAGGTGACCTCCCTTGTATTATGTAGCCAATCATATTATTTGTATTCCTGCATTTATCCATTCGATGTGTTCTTGGGATGATATTCAAGCATGATAGGCTGTTAGTATGTTATTTGGTTAATCTATTCATGAGATAGCACTCAAGCATGATTATGTTGTTCTTAGTTTTTCCCTATCATATGATTGAGAAATGTTCATGAAATTGCCATGTGATGTTGCATGTTGTGATGATTAATTTCATGCATGTGGATTTAGAAGCATGATACTCTTGGAAATAAGTGTTACTTAGGCCTGATTAAATTATTACACAAATCCTTTCATTACAAGTGACATAAGTAATGGACCATTCCGAACCCAACGGTTTGAGGTCTTCCCTTACGAGGGGTGAGTGCGGCCTTAAATCTCATTTTCCCGGTTCACACCGGGTGGTGACTCCATTATTCTCTGGTTTAGTCCCCCGTGGCTACTCCGTACTCCCAACCGGGCCGCGAGCCCGGGACAGCATGCGTCGCCCAGTTCCCGTGTTCCACACCATGCATACTCTTCATCTAGTCACATTTCTTGTTGGAATCAACTCGTTCTTTTCATTGGTTACTACAATCATTCCTCCTTTCTTGGGTACAAATTACATATGACTCACCCAAGTGCTGTCAGAGATGGGGTAAATGATGCCGGTATCCAACCATTTGATAATTTCTTTCTTTACGACCTCCTTCATGATTGGATTTAGTCTCCGTTGATGCTGTTGGGTTTCTAAGGATAATCCTAAGATCATTTAAGCATAATTGATGCGTGAATACTCAAAGGAAATAGCGGAAAATACTTACAATGCTCGGTTGGATGTAGATGGAAAGTTCAAAAATTTCCTCATTTGAAGTTGTGCTCCAAGCTCCACTTTTTGATGTATGTTAATGCTCCAAGCTTGAATTTTGAGATTCCAAACTCTAGGGAATGTTTCCTTATCACTTTTGTATGATTCTTTTAAGTGCTAACTCTTGGAAAATTTTGCAACAAAACTTCCCATTGTTCCTTTGTAACTCACGACAATGTGAGAGTAAAAGAGAGAGAGAATTCGGTGGTGAGAGGAAGAAGAGAATGAAAAAGTGTTGACTTGTTATTTTGATTTTTCAAAATCAAAATATGATATACCAAAATCAAATGTTTGGTAAAAGTCTATCACCTTTCAAAATGGAGTGTTTTACAAGCCATCACCAAATACCAAATTCCATAACCAAAAAGTAAGTAAAGTGACAAGTGATGTGACTTGTGGTGGGCCCCACTTGATTCAAAATCCGAGTGGGCCCGCAAACACATTCCGGGCTCGGGTTCGTTAATTCCAAATTAACGAATTTTCCATTGCGACATAATTAAATCAAATTTAATTAAATAATTATGCCTAGCAAAATTACTATTAAAGTCGCTCGCGAATTAATTCTAAATTAATTTGTTCGCCCGAATTAAAATCCAATTTTAATTCCGTTATGAAATCTAATTTCATTTAATATATCGAATATATTATTTTATCGATTAATTTCTAATTAATCGTTCTCTCTCTTTTAATTGAATTTTATCCCAGATAAAATATTTCCGCAATTAATCCTAGATTAATTTTCTCTCTCTTATAATTAATCCCATATTAATTATGTTCGAGTCATACGTCATCGGTGAATCTTCGGAAAGCGACCCATGAGATCCCTGGATATGTTGGCAGTAAATCCGGTCGTCGGACTATCCGAACACGTGCGTACCCGGTACCACATTCTTACCGATTTATGAGACATGGTTGGCTTCTAGCAAAGCGCCGTGCCTATCCAATTCTCCAGAAATATTCTTTAAGGAATATATAATCTTTACCAGGCGTAGTATACATAGTATTGCGTATTGCGATCCAGTATTGAATGTCACATGTAAGGCCTGGGGCTAGAATAGTGTCTGTCCCGTACGAAACATATATCGGATCACAAGCAACTAGTTTCTATAATCGGATAATCATGACCTTGTCATATTATCCCGATAGTTGCAACTTAATAGAGAACAAGTTCTGTATCCCAGCGTGATCATCATCTCCATATGACAGAAATGATACTTTCGTCTTGACATCACACCCAATACACTACGATTCTCAATAAACCCAGAAGAGGCGTACACAGAACCTGTTAAAGTCATGGATGACCAAAACCAAAGCGTATTGATTATCACAAGTACTAGCGATGCAAGTCCCAGGTTAAGAACAAATACATCTACCCTGATTCGGATTCCCATAGACACATAGTCATA
Organism: Zanthoxylum bungeanum; assembly: GCA_019454045.1. Classification (NCBI taxonomy): domain Eukaryota; kingdom Viridiplantae; phylum Streptophyta; class Magnoliopsida; order Sapindales; family Rutaceae; genus Zanthoxylum; species Zanthoxylum bungeanum. Next base: position 43,231 of record SKCR01035464.1, read on the forward strand.
CTACCAATGGGATTCCGAGGGGTCTATCCAGAACGAAGCTGTTTCCATACCATCGGTAAACACAACCTCCTATCACATTTTGACTGATGCGTAATCACACGTGTATAACGCAAGCGCACGTATCGTTCAAGTAGTATAAAAGTATCGATCCCACGAGGACTTAAAAACTTTTGTTATTAATTTATGAAGTTAAATGTTTACAAGTATCTAATGGATTGGTTGTTTGATTGGGTGGTGACTTTAAAACTTAAAACAAATAAATAAAATTGCTTGAAAGTAGATTGAAGAAAATTCAAATTTATAAAACTATCCAGGGTTGTGAATCATTCCAATATCTTTTTTAAAAGATGAAGTGGTTATTTTACGTTTGTGTAATATATTGGTCTATTAACCTGGAACACAAAATTATGTAAAAGCCTCTTCCGATGGTCAAATTCAAATACCTAGTATAACCCAATTAATCATATTCATATGTTAACCAAGTTATCTGAATTCATTAAGATTAAGTTCCAATTATGGCTACCCCCGCCCGACAGGTATATTCCTATCCTGTAAGGAAATCTATTAAAGGGTTATATATCCTCAAGGAAGATCGTGGGCTATTGAGTCTAAGGTCTTTAACCTAAAATCTCTTTTCCAAGTTCATTTTAAGTTTACCGAATCAATCTTATTAATGGCTAGTTAACAAGATGCATTAAGACTAAGGCTCAATAAATAAACCTTAGTATTACCCAAACCGTAATTTAACCCCTTATAAACTGGTGATATTGACTTCATCACAACCCCATATAACTTGTTTAGTTACGACACATATTTACGGGTAGTAGAAACTTAAATAAAGAAAAGACATAAAGTAAATGCTGAAAAGTAAATGCTAAAAGTAAATGGCGGAAAGTAAATGCTGAAAAGTAAATTGTTGAAAGTAAATTGCTGAAAAGTAAATGCTGAAAAGTAAATTGCTGAAAAGTAAATAAAGTAAAAGTACAATAAAAGAAAATGCTGAGGTAAAAGGATCCACTTTTATTACTTCTATTTTAGATATCTCCCTTAATATAATATATTAACTTTGCATGATAATTACCAACCAGCTATATAGGCGGTATCCAGATTAAGTCAAATTAATAATTAATTACCAACCGACCAATCAGGTGGTATCCAGTTTAGTCAGGTTAAAATCAATTTAAATAATTACCAACCGACCAATATGATGGTATCCTCGTTAAGTCAGGTTTTAACTAGTTTATATATTATAATTAAGGGAGATTAATCTAAATATTAGTAATAAAAGTTTTACCTTTTACCCCAGCAAAGGGGAGTTACCTCCTCATTACTGAAGAGTAAAAACTGAAAATTAAAGAAAGAAAAGTACTGTGCGTAAAAGTAAATTGAGGAAAGTAAAAACTGAAAAGTAAAGAAAAGAAAGTGCGAAAGCGGAAATTAATTACTGAAAGCTGTAAATAAACAAACAAGATACAATCTTCTTAGTATTCTTAAGGAATTCCTTAGAAGAAAGTATGAATTTACAAATGAAATGGCTTGGTCTTTATAGGAAAAATTTTGCCCCCACCAAATCCATTATTAATTACTCCACTAATTGCTCCACCAAATCCATTATTAATTGCTCCATTAATTGCTATCATGTTTGGTGGGAGTTTGACTATTTTTATTTTTTATTTATTTATTTGCTTTGAAAATGACTTTAATAATTACACATAACACACTTACGGATATTTCATCAATTTCGGTCATGAAATATTCAGAATTAGAAATTATTTTGTTCTTCAAAGTTGTAGATCATTGAGTCTTCTTTAATCTAGAACTTGACTCAGCTAAATCCGATATCAGAGTAAAAAGTTTTGCCTAAAATAGACAGATGTGGAAAATTGGAATTTCCAAAACTGCACTTCGTTAAAACGCCCTTTCAAGTTTCCAATCTCCAAAATTAATATGTCAAGTCCAATATTTGCCCTTATTTGACCCATATTTCGTCCTAAATAATTTCATTGAGTCCCAATATTATTTTATCTACAAAATAAACTAAAACATATCAAAACGTTCATCAAACCCGAGAAACTAAACAAAATATTAAGTAAAAGGGGCGGTAAATATTGATATATTTTCCGCTCATCACACTTGCATAAGTATCTAATACTTAAATATATGAGAACTATGCTGTTACGCTTCCGTAACACGCACAAGTGCAATACTAGTCTATTCCGCATTATCGATGTCCAGTCTCGATAATACTACGACTAGAGATATTTAATGATTAAACCTTGTGGATTTATATTGTCTTATATATTATTAATTCAGAACTAATCATAAGGACTTTTATCATTTATATATTCAAGTAATCAAATACAAAATGATAAAATAGCAATTTCCATTGTCACATAGTTAATTTGTACAAAAACCACAATGTCTTTTACAAATAGTGACGATATGGGTCATAATTGTCCAACAATCTCCCACTTGGCCTATAGCCAGTCACTCAAGCATCTAACACCTGAACTGTGTACATGTCGCTCAAACTTTTGCTGAGGAATATCTTTCGTCAGCGGATCTGCAATGTTGTCCTCTGATGCGACCTTCTCGATCTTCACATCGCCACGATGTATGATCTCACGAATCAGATGGAAACGTCGAAGAACATGCTTGGATCAGAATTCACACTTATTTTTAAGCAATGAAATAATTTTTTTTTTTATTTTTTTCTTGATTTATTCTTGATTTTTATTTATTTATATACAATATCTGCCATCTATGTAGTGAGTGTTGGGTCGGTGGCTCCCAAACCAGTTGGCTTTAGGGCACCAGATGTTAAGACACCCCTACAGACTTAATTACTCAGACTTCAGATATATATATTTTTGCAACATCCTTGATCCATGTAGCGAGCTTTGGGCCAGTGACTCCCAAACCAGTTGGCTTTAGGGCACTAGGTGTTAAAACACCCATACAGACTTAATTACTCGGATATCAGACTTTTTTTTTACTCCATCGCTTTTGATAGATGCTTCCTCTAATTAAACTAGAGCACTGAATATTTCAAACTTTTCAATTATAGCTCATATTTGTATGTTACCTTGTATGCTGATAATACATGTCAATTGAGCATATGAAGATTCATTTTAGTCAGTTTATGGAGAATTCACAAGTTAAATAATTTAAAAGGAAATAAACAAAAATTAACTTGTTCCGAAATAGGTTGAGATACGTCTCAGGAATGGAAATTCCTTACACAACTATCTCACACCAATTTCACATGATTAATCAAATAAAAACACAAAAATAAAAAATATTTTTTTGGTTTTTTGTAAAATTTTTTCAATTTTTTTTTTGGCTTTTTCGAAAATTTTTGACTAAAAATAAAACAATAAAAACAAGATACAATTTAACTTTTCTCCTCCCCCAAACTTAAATAAGACATTGTCCCTAATGTCTTAAACAGTGGAAGAAGAATTTAGAAAACTGTACCTGGTTAGCTGAAATTCTACATATAAATGAAAAGTTAAAGGTTAAGATCCAGATTTATCCGACGCCTCTTACCTTGATCATTATCGGACCAGTTTATCTTGGAAAGAATGGGGTCAATTTGAGGTTCAAGGCTAAGATTTGGTCAATTAAATCTGGGGCAGTTTTGGCAGTAAAGAGGAGTTCTTTTAAAGGCTTTGACACGAACCCATTTCTCCGGGCATCATCAAGAAACACACAAAGAAAATCATAAAATCCATCAACATTGTACAGTCCAAGCGGTTTCTGGTGTATGTTCAAGTTTGCCCAAGATAGTACTGTAAAAATTTCCTCTATCGTGCCCAAGCCTCATGGCAAAGCAATAAAAGCATCAGCACGGTTAATCATCTCTACCAGTCGTTCAGACATACCTGGCATTATTAGTTCCTCGCCGTTTGATGATCCAATAAGATTCGCCTCCGCCAAGGGTCTTGGGATGATTCCCAAGACTTGACTGCCTCCATCCTGTATAGCCTTTGAAACGATCCCTATTAGTCCAAGATTGCCACCGCCATATACTAAGTGCATATTCCTTGCAGCAATGACTCGACCCAATTCCTGTGCCGCTGTTACGTATTCTGGTTTAACACCAACATTGGTACCGCAAAACACATAGATGTTTTCAACCCGTCTTATTGAAGTAGCTTCCATTTTTATCTGGATGCCTTCAAAGGTGCAATGATGAGTTGAATTTATAACACCTGAAAAGGGTGAGTAAAATAATAGCACTAGTACCTGCCAAATGACAATTATTAGTTAACAGTAAAATAAATCGTGATAGTCAAAAAGGTCTGGATCCTGTCGGAGAAAATAAAAGAAAACAACAAAACAAATTACAATTATTAGGAAAAGACAAAGAGATATAATATCTACAAATATTTATGGCTTAATTGACGTCTATGCTTCAGGGACAAGCTTCCCATCCAATTTTTTTTTTTATAAATTAGCAAACAGGGTCTTTTTAAGTCAGATTCCCGAGACTTACTGTTGTTTTTCTTTTTGAAATTGTGTACGTAATTTGCGAAAGGCTATGTGAACATATCCACTGGGATGCGTCTCAAGAGTCGAAGATATATCATCTAAAGACTCCTTACACAAGCCATCCCTAATGAATTTAATTTTGTCTTCGCAATTATCAGACATCATTCCTAAAGATCGACAACGAGTATTGAAATTCCAGCGTGCACATTTGTAACACATGTTGGAAAATTATGACCCATAGCATCACTATTTGTACAGATCATGGTGTTGTTGTACAAATTAACTATGTGACAAAGGAAATTGCTCTTTTATCATTTGTAATTAGATTACCAAGATGTATAAATGATAGAAGGTCCTTATGATTAGTTCCAGATTGAGATGATTTGAGACAGTATCAATCCATGAAGGTTTAATCATTAAATATCCATAGTTGGAGTATTATCGAGATTGGACATCGATAATGCGTAAAAGACTAGTATTACACTTGTGCGCGTTGTGGGAGCATAACAACATAGTTCTTATATATTTGGGTATAGGATACTCATGCAAGTGTAATAGGAGGTTGTGTTTACCGATGGTACGGAAAAAGCTTCGCTCTGGATAGACCCCTCGAAATTCTATTGGTAGTATGACTATGTGTCTATGGAAGTCCGAATCAGGGTAGGTGTATTTGGTATTAACCTGAGACTTGCACCGCTAATACTTGCGACAATCAATATACTTTGGTTTTGGTCGTCCAGGGCTTTAAGAGGTTCTGTGTACGCCTCTTCTGGGTATATTGAGAATCGTAGTGTATTGGGTGTGATGTCAAGACGGAAGTATCACTCATGTCATAGTGGAGATGATGATCACGTAGGATACAGAACTGGTGCTCTTATGTATTGCAGTCATCGGGATAATATGACTAGGTCATGATTATCCGATTATAGAGACTAGTTACCAGAGATCCGATATGTGCTTCGTACGGGGCAGACACAATTCCTGCCCCAGGCCTTGCACGTGACATCCGATGCTGGATCGAAATACACAATACTACGTATACTACGCCTGATATAGATTACATATTCCTTTAAGAAAATTTATGGAGAATTGGGTGGGCACGGTGCTTTGCTAGAAGCCAACCATGTCTTGTAAATCGGTAAAAACGTAGTATTAGGTACGTACGTGTTCAGATAGTCCGATGACCGGATTTACTGCCAACATATCCGGGGATCTCATGGGTCGCTTCCCGAAGATTCATCGATGACGTATGACTCGTACTTTATTAATCTGGGATTAATTATATGAGAGAGAAAATTAATCTGGGATTAATTACGGAGATATTTTATCTGGGATAAAATATTATTTAAAGAGAGAACTATTAATTTGGAATTAATCGATAAAATAATATATTCGATATATTATACGAAATTAGATTTCGACGCGGAATTGAAATTAGATTTTAATTCGGGCGAACGAGTTAATTTAGAATTAATTCGTTAGCGACGTGAATAGTAATTTTGCTAGGCATAATTATTTAATTAAATTTGATTTAACTACGTCGCAACTAAAAATTCGTTAATTCAGAATTAGCGAACCCGAGCCCGGGAGTGTTTGCGGGCCCACTCGCATTTCAAATTCAAGTGCGGCCCATAAGTCACATCAAGCGTCAAATCACTAGTCAATCAAGTGATGGATGTCTTGTCACTTTGAGTGATTGACAACTTGTCACTTTTGAGTGATTGATAGTGGTGGTTGGATGGCTTAAATGCCATATACCATTTTTGAATTTGGTTTATCTTTCATTGATTTTGGAAATCAAAACCAACTAAAACATTTCTTCTTCCTCTCTCCACTGTCCCTTGGCTGAAGGGCCATCTTTCTTCTCTCTCAATTTTCCAACAAAGACGAGAGTTGGATGAAGAACAAGAAAGATTTGTGGCAATTTTTTCTTATGCTAGCACATGAAGAGTCATCCAAAGGTGATAGGGAAACCTATTCATGAGCATGGAATCACCATTTGCAAATCTTGGAGCTTCGAGCATCAATGGAGGGCATGACCGAAAATTTAGAGCACAAATTGAAGCCCAATGCCGAGAGCTTCAAAGGAGCAACAAAGGGCTTGTGTTCATCGCATCCAAAACTGATCAAAGTGAGTATGTTTCCACCATTCTTCTTTGAGTATTCACACATGTTTCTATGCTTGAATTGATCTTGGGACTAATCTATAAACCCAACAACAAACACCCATTTGCTTAGCTCTATATTTCTTTACATAGGTGTTTCTTCCAAAACCAGGTAGATGTGAAATAAAAGAGTCAGAAGACTCACCTGCCAATCGGACCCGTGCTTCAATTACCCAACGAATGTCATTAAGAACACCATGGATTGTTAGTAATCTCATTCGTTCCAAGCGAGCTTTGTAAACTTTCATCAGAGATTTTTGAGGGAGAGAAGGAAATTGCTTGTGAAGATTTGTGATAGCTTCTTCCATCGTGAAATAACTTTACTTATAAAAATTAAACACACAAAAATAAAACACACCAAATAACAATATATACACAAATTGCATGGGTTGCCTCCCTGCGAGCGCTAAGTTTAACGTCGTCAGCTAGACGTGACTTCTCGAATGTTAGGCTGGATCTGAAAGTGTGACACTTTCTTTTTGTCGCTCAAATGATTCTCCCCAGTAGTGCTTGACACACTGACTGTTAACCTTGAATGTGTTGTTGGTGTTGGGATCCAGTAACTCAATAGCTCCATATGGTAAAACCTGAGTGATCACAAATGGACCTGACCACCTTGATTTCAACTTTCCAGGGAAAAGTTTCAACCTTGAGTTTTACAACAACACATGATGCCTTGGTTCCAACTGTTTGTGTACTATTTTTCGGTCATGCCATTTCTTGGTCTTTTCTTTGTACAATCTGACATTCTCATAAGCCTGTAGATGAAACTCCTCCAATTCGTTGAGTTGGTGAATTCATTTCTCTCATGCAGCTTGAGAATCAAGATTCAACTTCTTCAGTGCCTAATACACCTTGTGTTCATGCTCAACTGGCAGATGGCATGATTTCCCAAACACCATACGATATGCGGACATACCAATGGGTGTCTTGTAAGTTGTTCGATAGGCCCATAATGCGTCATCCAATTTAGTTGACCAGTCCCTCCTTGTTGATCCAACAGTTCTCTATAAGATTCTTTTGATTTCTCTGTTTGAAACTTCAACTTTTCCATTTGATTATGGATGATAAGCAGTGGCAACCTTGTGAGTAACTCCGTATTTGGATAGTACTGCATCAAAGTATCTGTTGCAGAAATGTGAGCCACCATCACTGATAATTGCCCGAGGTGTTCCAAACCAAGTGATAATGTTATTTTTTAGGAATTTGATCACCACTTTTGAATCATTGGATGGCAGTGCAATTACTTCGACCCATTTGGAGACGTAGTCTACAACAACCAGGATGTACAAGTTTCCGAATGATGGAATAAAAGGTCCCATAAATCAATACCCCACACATCGAATATCTCCACTTCCAAAATATTTTGCAAAGGTCCTTCATTTCTCATGGAAATATTCCCCGTTCTCTGGCACCTGTCACATTGAAGAGCAAAAAGATAAGCATCTTTAAAAAGAGTGGGCCAGAATAAACCTGATTGTAGGACTTTGGCTGCAGTTTTGTTTCCGCTGAAGTGTCCGCCATATGGTGATGAATGACAATGTTGCAAAACATTGTTGACCTCCTCCTGTGGAAGGTTCGCGTTCGTATAGCGTTTGATAACACGTTCGAACGGGACCAGACAGAAAACATGCGTTCGTGCGGCATTCCGAAACGCGTTCGAACGGGGTTACATCAGTGACCTCCAAAATGCAGTAAACAACATGACACGTACATGAACGGATGAATATATGACATCTAATAAATAATAATGGGCTAAAAGCGTGGCAAAGCATCATGGTAAATGATTTTAACCTCTCAAAATAGAGGACCTTTAATCGCACTCACTAAGCCCATGCGTAATCAACACAATACATATATAAAAAGTAAAGACAATAATATCGGACTTCGTATACCCGATTGAACACATCTTACATTCAACCGAATATACATCAACTGGCACAGCAAAACATCGTGGTAAAGGGTTTTAACTTCTCAAAATAGGGGACCTTTAATCCAACTTACTAAGCCCATGCGCTCGATCACATCATTACATAAACAAATAACATGCGGAAATCAAGTAATGAATGACAAACAAATCAAAACAACATAAAACAAAATATGCGCCGTTTACTCAAGTGGTACGTGGAGTTGTATCCCGAGTACAGATCATACTACCGTCCATTCGGAATCGGCTATGAAATTTATGTCCGGGTTTCCATCCTATATACCACAAGAGGCGACACATTTTTCATTTTATTCAAGGGCCACAACACACATCATTTTACAATTCATGCATTTTCTATCTATTCAAGGGCCACAACATGCTTCACTCAAAGATAATCATGCAAACGAAACTCAATAAATAATAAAAATACAACTAAAAACGGATGTGAAAGATACCATCAGGTCTAACATTTTTTTGCCGACTTTCGGACTTGCGTTTCACGGAGATCGGAAGGGTTAAAGCTCTTCAACTTCTCCGGTTCACTGGTTTAACTTCTTAGCTCACTGTTTTGCTGTTTTGCTTGCTGTTTGACTTCCTTTTTGCTGCTGTTTTCTCTGTATTTTCTGCTTACTGTTTCAGGTCTTCAAAGCTAATGTTTTTGCATTTTTTAGAGGTCCAGGGGCTGCTGTTTTTTCGGTTGTTTAAGGGGTTTAAGGTGCAAATTTTAGGGTGTTTTCTAGACTATTTTTAGGGGTTTAGGGGGGGGCTGCTGTATGTTGCATTTTTTGGCTACTGTGTCAACGTGCGCATGGGCTGTGTCGTGAGGTGAAGTGTGTAGCGTGAAAGGGGCAATTGCGTGGCTGTAGTTTGGTCAATGGGAATTATTGCATTGAATGGTGCTATGTGGATAGTGGCCTTGAGGTGATCTAAAGGCTGTTCAGATGAGGCAGTAAGGGACGTGTTTGGTGGCTCGTGGGCAGGCTTTGAACGGTCTGTGTACGTGGGTAGTTTGTATGGGCGTGAATGTGATTGACAGGATGAGTGGAGAGTCACGTGCAGGTTGTGAGGCTATATGAGGCTGGTTGATCAAAGTTTGCTATTTTTCTTGTATGATGAGTTAAGGGGCTGTTGAGTGGCGTGCATGGCTCAGAGTTAGGGTTAGGGACGTGTGAATGGTTTATATACTCATGGAGGGATGAAGCCATGGAGGGCAGTGAAAGTTTCTTTTCTTTGTTGTGTTCTGCCGTGTGAGAGAGAGAAGGTTGGCTTTGGTTTTGGGTTGTTTATATAGACAAAGGCTAGGGCTTCCCCTTGTCTCACAAGGAATAGATTGGATTTGGTGTCAAACAAGGAAAGGATTTGATTGATTGGGGGGACAAATTTTGGTGAATTAGGAAGGTTGAATATTTGATTGGTGTTAATTAGGCATTTAATTTGTTAGATTAGGAAGTCAATATTTTTAATTGGTTATGATTGATTTTAATTAGGCATAATATTTCTTTAATTTAGTATATAATATTTTGGATTAGGAAGTTACAATATGTGATTTATCTTAATTAGGTATGACTATATTTTATGTTTTCTTTAATTTAGTAAATGGTTTAATTATTTTATTTAATTCAATTACATTATTTAATTAATATTTAATTTAATTTGGGTGTATCTTAGGGTGATGGGCGTGTGGGCCTAGGTGGTGGTGGTGTGGGCTTTGTCTTGGTGGGTTAGGTGTTGTGTTGGTTTGGTGAGTGGGTTTGGGCCAAGGTTAAACGGTTCTGGGTTTCTTAGGCCAAAGGTGCTTTAAAACGGAGGTCCAACGAGCAAGCTTGGAGCTAAACATGCGGATAAAAATTTAACGAAATGCCGATTCCCTTCCGACAACCATTTCCTGCAACTTCATCGACTAAAAAGGTAGTGCCTCCAAATGAGACTCATCATAGGGACTCACATGCAAAAATGCAATGCCTACAGTCGGCCCCACTTTGATGGGACTTGTGCAATGTATGACTTTGAACAATCCTATCAAAGTTATGCAATGCATTTCTACTTACCTGGCTTGCCAGCTGTTGCTTAACTTACTTGTTATCCTGAGATGCTTTAACCTTTGGGCCTTATTCCCGAACTGCATTGAGAGAGAGCTTTATTCTCCTGGGATTTATTCTCGAGCTGTTTTACAAATGGGCTTTTTTCCTCTAGGATTTGTTCCTGAACTGTGTAGAGATATGGCTTTATTCCCCTAGGCCTTATTCCCGAGCTGTGTTAAGATAGAGCTTTATTCCCTTGGGCCTTGTTCCCGAACTTTTTTGAAAGTGGGCTTTATTCCCTTGGGCCTTGTTCCCGAACTATGTTAAGATAGAGCTTTATTCCATGGGCTGTATTCCCGAACTGTGTTAAGATAGGGCTTTATTCCCCTATGCCTTGTTCCCGAACTGCTTTGAAAGTGGGCTTTATTCCTCTAGGCTTTTTTTCAAACTGTGTTGAGAGATGGCTTTATTCCCTTGGGCCTTGTTCCCGAGCTGTATTGAAGGTGGGCTTTATTCCTCTAGGCTTTTTCCAAACTATGTTGAGAGATGGCTTTATTCCCCTGGGCTATATTCCCGAACTGAGAGAGAGCTTTATTCTCCTGGGCTATATTCCCAAACTGTGCTGAGAGAGAGCTTTATTCTCCTGGGCTGTATTCTCGAACTGTACAAAGAGAGAGCTTTATTCCTCTGGGCTGTATTCCCGAATTATGTTGACTGTGGGCCTGGTTCCCGAACTGTACTGATTGAAGGCTTTATTCCCTGGGCCTTGTTCCCGAACTATACTGAATGTGGGCTTTATCCCCGAACTGAGCTGACTGTGGGCTTTGTTCCTGAATTGTACTGAATGTGGGCTTTATCCCTGATCTGAGCTGACTGTGGGCTTTGTTCCTGAATTGCACTGAATGTGGGCTTTATTCCCTGGTCTGAGTTGACTGTGGGCTTTGTTCCTGAATTGCACTGAATGTGGGCTTTATTCCCTTATCTGAGCTGACTGTGGGCTTTATTCCCGAACTGTGTTGAATGTGGTTTTTATTCCCCTGGGCCTTGTTCCCGAAACTGCTACCGGTGTAGTGGTTCTTCGACCTCAAACTGACGTGGGCCTCGCCCCAAAACTGATACTGACGTGGGCCTCGCCCTTAACTGATACTGATGTGGGCCTCGCCCCCAGACTGATACTAATATGGGCCTCGTCCTCAACTGATACTGATGTGGGCCTCGCCCCCAGACTGATACTGATATGGGCATCGCCCCTAGGCTGATACTGATGTAGGTCTTGCCCCCAGCCTGATACTGATATGGGTCTCGCCCTAAACTGATACTGATATGGGCCTCGCCCCAAACTGATACTGATATGGGCCTCTCCCCCAAACTGATACTGATATGGGCCTCTCCCCCAGACTGATACTGATGTGGGCCTCGCCCCCAGACTGATACTGATGTGGGCCTCAACCCCAGACTGATAGTGATATGGGCCTCGCCCCCAAACTGATACTGATGTGGGCCTCGCCCCCTGATTGCCATATCCGGCAAGACTGATGTTGATTCTAATGTGGGCCTCGCCCCCAGAGTGCCATACCCAAAACTCAAACTCAAATGGGCCTAAACCGTGGGATTATTACCCAAATCCGATATTGTGCTTTTTACCGTTTCTGATTAGCTTGTTCTTTGTCGCTTTCTCTTTTATTCTTCAAAACCTGTTAACACAAAACAAAACAAACACAAAAGGATGCAAAATGTGTTACGTGTATGCATGCATGAATGTTCCTATCCCGTCGGGTTAGGTCTTCTGCCAATTCTCTTGGTGACTGCTCAGTCTTATTTTCCTCAGGCAAGCCACTGCTTCAATCTGTCTACGTTGATCGGCTTGGTGAACTAATTCCCTTCCAAGTCTGATATTCTTACTGCCCCCATTTCCCAATTTCTTAATGGCTACCTTATCTTTTCTGCTTGCTTATTCCGAGGATTCCCCGTGTTCTAAACATCACTGAATTTCATAGTACCAAGGTTGAATGCTTTTCTCAAATATACTTATATTGCAGAAGAGATTTAGCGAAAAAAACGTCTTTATTATCATTAAGAAAAGGTTCGAACAAATGGACAAAATCAATGTCTTTATTAAAAATACAGGATCAAATAAACTAGGAGGAATAACTTCATCATTAGCAACATTGCCTTTTTCCTTGGCCTATGGTTCTTCACTGTTATCCCTTATCTCAATGCAAGAAGTCTGGGTGGTTGGGTGGCTTTATGGTTGAGGGTTCATGTGTGTGTTGGGTTGTTCTTTTTCTGGATTGGGTATTTTATGGGAGTCAATGGGGTTTTGGACCTCATGCCTAAGGCGGGTACAGTTGTCGGTGTCATGGCCTTTTTCTTGATGGAAGTTACAATACTGGTTTAGGTTGAGGTATGGTGGCACAGGGCTCGGAAATTGCCTAGGTTCCAAAGGTTTTAGAAGTCCTTGCATTTTCAGCTTTTCAAATACATTTGACAAAGGTCTACCAAGATTAGAGAATCGTCTGTTCTTGACGGTAGCGACCTCGGTAGTAGCGGGCTTGGTCTCAGAAGGCCCCCCAAAAGTTATTCTATTCTGGCCATAAAATTTGCTGTTTTCAGCCTCTTCTTCTTCTTCAATATCCATGACAGTTTCCCTCAACTGTCGAAAATCAGAAATCATCGAAGTCATCCTCCTCAGCTTACCATAAATAGAGGGCATGGTGCCCTTGATGATCATTTTAATTTGGTCTTTCTCTGAAGGCCAAGTCTGCATTTTCAAAAGCTGGCTTCTCCAGCGATCCACATACTCTTTGAAACTTTCTTCTGGCTTCTGCTTAGTGTTCTCCAAATCACGGAGTGACAAGTCAATTTCTAAGTCTGTAACATACTGCTTCAGAAAAGCATCAGCTAGTTCCCTCCAATCTTCCTTAACCTTCTTCTCAAGGCTATGATACCAAACCACAGGTGCCCCTTCGAGTGACATCCCAAACATCTTTTGGACTTGGCACTGTGATAGGCCCACTGAACTCATGACTGAGACATATTGCTGCAGATGGACTCTCGGGTCTCCATTCCCATTAAACTTGGCCATGTCGGGCATTTTAAACTGAGCTGGCAGCTGTTCTCCGAAGGTCATTGCCTCATAATCTAAGAACTCTTCATTTTTACCCCTCATTTTGCGGGTAACTGTTTCAACCTGATCCCGAAGCTTCTGAAATTCTGTCTGAGACCCAATCACTCTGCCTGTTGCATACTCTGCCATGTCATCATCAAAAGTGGGGATATCATCCCCCAACCCATTCGGAGGCTCCTCGCGCCTCATATTCTCAGAATTTCCTCCAGCACGGGGTGCAACCATATTTGCCATGGCGGTAGTCAAGACTTGCAACTGTTTGGTAATCTTGGCGAAACCATTTTCCAACTGATCTATCCGGGATACCTCGTTATCAGACGTACTAATATCTGTTACTAGTCTTTTGGTGAGTCTTCACTCTTCCCCAACCCAACGGGAATCTATGATGGCTTTTAGACACAAGGATTAACATGATTCGTGTATGCATGAAATGAATGAGATGCATGTGATACAAGGAATATATCAACTTATTAAAATTTTCGCATAAATCAACCCATCATCATTTTAGAAGCTTTTGGGCTAACTGTCATAGGAGTGAACTCGTCCCAGTTTAAATGGCCCAACAAGTTCACATCTCATGGCAAGAAGTCCAACCGTATCCAAATGATAATGTTCCTAAACACAAACATATAATGGCCCATTGGCGTTTTAGAAACTTTTGGCCCAATCATCATAAGATATGTTCTTGTCCCAATTTAAATGACCCAACAAGCCCATACCTCATGAAAAAAGGTCCGACTGGATCCAAACGACAATGTTCCCAAACAGAAGCATACAGAAATAATTTTTACAGAGTGGCCCATCAATATTTCAGAAGCTTTTGGCCCAATTGTCATAGGATATGGACTCGTCCCAGTTTAAATGGCCCAACAAGTTCGTATTTCTGACAAGAAGTCCAACTGCATCCAAATGAGGATGGTCCACAAACACAAGGAAATAGTTGCTATAGGTCATACAACCCCGGTCTACGTGTGGGTTCACAAGAGTGTAGACAAAGGCTCTCACCAGCGAAGGATTACCCACAACTAGGTCTCCCCACTCAAGGGTTCGAGCGACCAAGTGAGCGCACCTTTTTTATACCTTACAGTACGTGCCAATGAGTTATGGTGTGTGACTAACTGTCAAATGGATTTCTTGTTGCAGATTCCCCAGAGGGAGGGTGGAGCGAGGCTCTCTTAAGTACCCAAGCCTCTTAGGCTCTTATCGCTTGGTGATAGGAATAAGCAACAAGTCCTCCAGATTAGTCTGTCACAATAGGCTACAAGTAGATGATTATCTAGGTGCCTTCACAGCTTTTCCTTATAGAAAGGTAGTGAGTGAAGGAAGACACCAAACCATTACCCAGCCTAAACAATATACCTTTGATTAAACCCCTTTTAACTCACAGAAGACATGGTTAATTAAAGCACAAATCATAATATTACAAGACATTATTTCGGGGCCAATTCGCTGTCCCCAGTGGAGTCGCCAGACTGTGGGACACAGGAACTAGGCGATGCATGCTGTCCCGGGCTCGCGGCCCGGTTGGGAGTACGGAGTAGCCCGCGGGAGACTAAACCGGAGAATAATGGAGTCGCCACCCGGTGTGAACCAGGACAATATTTAAGGCCGCACTCACCCCTCGCAAGGGAAGACCTCAAACCGTTGGGTTCAGAATGGTCCCTTACTTATGCCACTTGTAATAAAATGATTTGTGCAATAATCTAACCAAGCCTAAGTAACATATTTCCAAGGATAATTATGCTTCTATGTTCACATGCATGAAAGTAATCATCACAACGGCAAACATGCAATAGCACACGACAATCTCATGAACATGCTTCGATCATATAATTCGGAAAACAAAGAACAACCTAAACATAATGCAAATTCCAAACGCAAAACAAAACGATTAATCATGCTTGAAAATAAAAAACTAAATAGGCTAAATCATGCCTAAGAACCAAGTAACATACTAATGACCTAATCATGCTTGAATACCATCTTATAAACACATCAAACAGATAGACGCAGGGACACAAATAATATGATTGATTACATGATATAAGAGAAATCCCCTTAGAAACAATTATACATGACATGTGATGAAAATGACTTAATTCAGTGTATTCACGTTCATGCGGCGTTCGTATACGCGTTCGAACGGTAAACAGAAGGTTCGCGTTTGTATAGCGTTTGATAAAGCGTTCGAACGGGACCAGACAGAAAACATGCATTCATGCGGCGTTCCGTAACGCGTTCAAACGAGTTTACAACAGTGACCTCCAAAATGCAGTAAACAACATGACACATACATGAACAGATGAATAGATGACATCTAACAAATAATAACGGGCTAAAAGCGAGGCAAAGCATCGTGGTAAAGGATTTTAACCTCTGAAAATAGAGGACCTTTAATCGCACTTACTAAGTCCATGCGCAATCAACACAATACATATA
This sequence comes from Zanthoxylum bungeanum, assembly GCA_019454045.1. NCBI lineage: Eukaryota > Viridiplantae > Streptophyta > Magnoliopsida > Sapindales > Rutaceae > Zanthoxylum > Zanthoxylum bungeanum. The sequence continues at coordinate 59,404 of SKCR01035464.1, forward strand.
TAAAAAGTAAAGACAATGATATCGGACTTCGTATACCCGATTGAACACATCTTACATTCAACCGAATATACATCAACCGGCGCGGCAAAGCATCGTGGTAAAGGGTTTTAACCCCTCAAAATAGGGGACCTTTAATCCAACTTACTAAGTCCATGCGCTCGATCACGTCATTACATAAACAAATAACATGCAGAAATCAAGTAATGAATGACAAACAAATCAAAACAACATAAAACAAAATATGCGCCGTTTACTCAAGTGGTACGTGGAGTTGTATCCCGAGTACAGATCATACTACCGTCCATTCGGAATCGGCTATGAAATTTATGTTCGGGTTTCCATCCTATATACCACAAGAGGCGACACATTTTTCATTTTATTCAAGGACCACAACACACATCATTTTACAATTCATGCATTTTCTATCTATTCAAGGGCCACAACATGCTTCACTCAAAGATAATCATGCAAACGAAACTCAATAAATAATAAAAATACAACTAAAACCGGATGTGAAAGATACCTTCAGGTCTAACCTTTTTTTGCCGACTTTCAGACTTGCGTTTCACAGAGATCGGAAGGGTTAAAGCTCCTCAACTTCTCCGGTTTACTGGTTTAGCGTCTTAGCTCACTGTTTTACTGTTTTGCTTGCTGTTTGACTTCCTTTTTACTGCTATTTTCTTCTTACTGTTTCAGGTCTTCAAAACTACTGTTTTTGCATTTTTTAGAGGTCCAGTGGCTTCTGTTTTTCGGTTGTTTAAGGGGTTTAAGGTGCAGTTTTTAGGGTGTTTTTTGGACTGTTTTTAGGGGTTTAGGGGGGGACTGCTGTATGTTGCGTTTTTGGGCTACTGTGTCAACGTGCGCATGGGCTGTGTCGTGAGGTGAAGTGTGTAGCGTGAAAGGGGCAATTGCGTGGCTATAGTTTGGTCAATGGGAATTATTGCATTGAATGGTGCTATGTGGATAGTGGCCTTGAGGTGATCTAAAGGCTGTTCAGATGAGGCAGTAAGGGACGTGTTTGGTGGCTCGTGGGCAGGCTTTGAACGGTCTGTGTACGTGGGTAGTTTGTATGGGCGTGAATGTGATTGACAGGATGAGTGGAGAGTCACGTGCAGGCTGTGAGGCTATATGAGGCTGGTTGATCAAAGTTTGCTATTTTTCTTGTATGATGAGTTAAGGGGCTGTTGAGTGGCGTGCATGGCTCAGAGTTAGGGTTAGAGACGTGTGAAGGGTTTATATACTCATGGAGGGATGAAGCCGTGAAGGGCAGTGAAGGTTTCTTTTCTTTGTTGTGTTCTGCCGTGTGAGAGAGAGAGGGTTGGCTTTGGTTTTGGGTTGTTTATATAGACAAGGGCTAGGGCTTCACCTTGTCTCACAAGGAATAGATTGGATTTGGTGTCAAACAAGTAAAGGATTTGATTGATTGGGGGGAGAAATTTTGGTGAATTAGGAAGGTTGAATATTTGATTGGTGTTAATTAGGCATTTAATTTGTTAGATTAGGAAGTCAATATATTTAATTGGTTATGATTGATTTTAATTAGGCATAATATTTCTTTAATTTAGTATATAATATTTTGGATTAGGAAGTTACAATATGTGATTTATCTTAATTAGGTATGACTATATTTTATGTTTTCCTTAATTTAGTAAATGGTTTAATTATTTTATTTAATTCAATTATATTATTTAATTAATATTTAATTTAATTTGGGTGTATCTTAGGGTGATGGGCGTGTGGGCCTAGGTGGTGGTGGTGTGGGCTTTGTCTTGGTGGGTTACTTGTTGTGTTGGTGTGGTGAGCGGGTTTCTGGGTTTCTTAGGCCAAAGGTGCTTTAAAACGGAGGTCCAACGAGCGAGCTTGGAGCTAAACATGCGGATAAAAATTTAACGAAATGCCGATTCCCTTCCGACAACCGTTTCCCACAACTTCCTCGACTAAAAAGATAGTGCCTCCAAATGAGACTAATCATAGGGACTCACATGCAAAAATGCAATTCCTACACCATGAATACCTCCATACTCTGATCCAGCATGTCTGAGAAGATGGCCATCATGCAACGCTGAAATATGGTGGGTGCATTACATAATCCAAATGGCATCCTGCGGAAAGAAAAAGTACCATAGGGACATGTAAATGTGGTTTTCTCCTCATCTTTTGGGGCGATAGCAATCTGATTGTACCCTGAATATCCATCCAGAAAGCAATAGAACTCATGTCCCGCCAGTCTGTCCAACATTTGATCAATGAATGGCAGCGGAAAATGGTCATTTCTCGTGGCTTTGTTCAGTTTTCGGTAGTCTATGCATACTCTCCATCCAGTCACTGTTCTTATTGGAATTAGCTCCTTCTTTTCATTTATGACTACAATGATTCCTCCTTTCTTTGGCACACACTGCATAGGACTCACCCAAGTGCTGTCTGAGATGGGGTAAATGATGCCAACATCCAACCATTTTTTTGATTTTTTTCTTTACGACCTCCTTCATTATTGGATTGAGTCTCCGTTGATGCTCCACTGTGGGTTTGTACTCATCATTCATCCGAATCTTGTGCATGCAAAATGATGGACTAATTCCTCGAATGTCTGCTATAGTCCAGCCAATGGCTCTCTTGTGTTCTCGTAACACTCTCAGTAACTTTTCTTCCTACTCCAATGTTAGTGAAGAAGAAATAATAACAGGTAATTCAGAAGAGTTTCCAAGAAATGCATACCTGAGATGGCTCGGAAGTAACTTCAGCTCCAACTGTGGTGGTTCTTCAATCGAAGGCTTGATTCGATCTTTCTTTGGAAGTTCCAGACTTTCCACTTGTGGTGTTGATTTGAATCAGAATGGTTTGTCAAGGTAGTTGATACATTCCAGGATTTCAGCATCTAGCTCACTGTCAGTCATGTTGGTGATGCAAGCTTCAAATTTATCTGTGGGAGTTGTATCAGTATCCTGAATGATACTATCAACAACATCAATTTTGAAACATTCTTCTTCATTTTCATTGCTCGGGAATTTCACGGCTTTGAAAACATTAAAGGTAACTTCTTGGTCTTGAACTTTCATGGTCAGTTCTCCTTTTTGTACATCAATAACAGTTCGTCCTGTCACCAAGAATGGTCTTCCAAGGATGATAGGTACATCTTTGTCTTCTTCCATGTCAGGGATAATGAAATCTGCTGGAAGAATGAGTTTGTCAACTTTGACCAGCACATCTTCAACAACACCTCTTGGAAATGCGAGCGTTCGATCAGCAAGTTGTAGTGAGACTGAGGTATGCATTGCCTCTCCAATTTGCAGTTTCCTGTAAATAGAAAAAGAAATTAAATTAACACTTGCACCTAAGTCACATAAAGCCTTACCGATATAGTGTTCTCCAATGGTGCATGGGACAGTGAAACTGCCAGGATCTTTCAACTTTGGGGGAAGTTTCCTCTGAATGATGGCACTGCATTCTTCCGTCAATACAACTGTCTCGTAATCTCCCAATCTCCGTTTTTGTGAAAGAATGTCTTTCATGAATTTGACGTAGCTGGGCATTTCTTCTAAGGTTTTTGTGAATGAAATGTTGATATGCAGCTTTTTGAACACCTCCAGGAATCGAGCAAATTGCTTCTCTAACTTGTTTTTCTAAAGTCGTTGTGGAAACGGTGGAGGTGGAGTGATCTGATCTTTTTCTTTTTCCTTTGCTTCTTTTTCCTCCATCTGTGGAACTGCATCTTTTGGAACTTCCTCAATTGTTGCCTTGATTCCAACATCTTTGTTGATTTCAGTTCCACTTTTCAAGGTGATGGCTTGACATTGCTCCTTCCCTCGGTTCCTTGGATTTGGTTCTGTGTTGCTGGGAACATTACCTGGCGGTCTGTAACTCTGAGCATTGGCCAGTTGTCCGATTTGATTCTCCAGTGCTTTGATAGAAGCAGATTGGCTCTGAAACATAGCATCATACTTTTTTAACTGAGCCAACACTTCTGCTATTCCTGGTTCATTTGCCTGCTCCTGGCCTTTGTTCTGTTGCTGGAATCCAGGTGATGGATAGTTCTGCTGTTGGAATCCAGGTGGTGTATTGTTTTTTTGCCCTGAATTATTGCTCCATGAAAAATTGGGATGATTCCTCCACCCTGGATTGTAGGTGTTGGAATATAGATTGTTCCCCTGTCTGTTGAAATTGTTGACATAATTCACCGTCTCTTCAAGTTGGTTTGGTTCTGGTGCTCCTCCATATGGTTAACTTGTGGATCCAGTGGTAAGAGTCTCCATGAATTTGCATATCTGATCCAGCTTGGTGTTGACTGCTGTATTGGCTCCAACTTCATAAATTCCTGCAATTCTTTGGATCATTCTCCTTTCTGTTGGCCACAAGGAATTGTTGTTGGCCATTTCTTCGATTAGGTCCCAGACTTGATCTTCTCATTTTGCCATTAAAGCTCCTCCAGCAGCAGCATCGATTGTGGTTCTCATCAGTCCAGAAAGTCCATTATAGAAAGTTTTGACTTGAAGCCATTTTGGAATCTCATGGTGAGGACATTTCCAGAGCAAATCTTTGTACCTTTCCCAAGCTTCGTAGAGAGTTTCCGAGTCTTGTTGTACAAAGGATGTGATGTCATTCCTCAGCTTTCCAATTCTGGCTGGTGGAAAGTACTTTACAAGAAATTTAGTGGCTAAAGTGTTCCAAGTTATTATGGAACCTGCTGGTAGTGAATGTAGCCAAGCTTTAGCTCTGTCCTTCAAGGAGTATGGAAAAACCCACAGTCTCATTGCTTCTTCAGCTTCTCGATTGTAATTGAAAGTACCACAAACTTCCAGAAAGTTGCTGATGTGGGTATTAGATCTTCAGTTGCTTTCCCCCCAAACTGCACTGAATATTGAATCATCTGAATGCATGTTTTGATGTCACACGCAATTGCTGGTTAAAAGGAAGTACAATACAGGAAATAAAGCCGTCGACCACCGGAATGGTTCCGTCTCGAATGGGTATTGGTGGTGCAACCTCCAAAGGTCCAGGTTCCATGTTGATAATTGCTTCTTGGCCTTCTCGCCTTTTCCTTCTCAACTGTCTGATGGTTCTTTCAATTTCTGGGTCAAGCGGTCGGAGTTCAAAGCTTCTGGTTCGTCTCATGTAGTTTCTGAAAACCTGAAACACAAGAAAACAAAAAAAATAAGTAAAAGGAAATTAGATATAAGTAACGTATCTAACCCCAAAACTAATAGTGAAAGATAAAAAAGTCCCCGGTAACGGTGCCAAAATCTTGAACGGTGCGTAATCACAAGCTTATAACGCAAGCACACATATCGTTCAAGTAGTATAAAAGTATCGATCCCACGGGGACTTAAAACCTTTTGTTATTAATTTATGAAGTTAAATGTTTACAAGTATCTAATGGATTGGTTGTTTGATTGGGTGGTGACTTTAACTCTTAAAACAAGTAAATAAAATTGCTTGAAAGTAGATTGAAGAAAATTAAAATTTATAAAACTATCCAGGGTTGTGAATCATTCAAATATCTTTTTTAAAAGATGAAATGGTTATTTTACGTTTGTGTAATATATTGGTCTATTAACCTGTAACACGAAATTATGTAAAAGCCTCTTCCGATGGTCAAATAAAAATACCCAATATAACCCAATTAATCATATTCTTATGTTAACCAAGTTATCTGAATTCATTAAGATTAAGTTCCAATTATGGCTACCCCGCCCGACAGGTATATTCTTATCTTGTAAGGAAATCTATTAAAGGGTTATCTATCCTCAAGGAAGATCGTGGGCTATTGAGTCTAAGGTCTTTAACCTAAAATCTCTTTTCCAAGTTCATTTTAAGTTTACCGAATCAATCTTTTTAATGGCCTGTTAACAAGATATATTAAGACTAAGGCTCAATAAAGAAATCTTTATATTACCCAAACCGTAATTTACCCCCTTATAAACCAGTGATGTTGGACTTCATCACAACCCCAGATAACTGGTTTAGTTACGACACATATTTACGGGTAGTAGAAACTTAAATAAAAGAAAAGACATAAAGTAAATGCTGAAAAGTAAATGCTAAAAGTAAATGACGGAAAGTAAATGCTGAAAGTGAATTGCTGAAAAGTAAATAAAGTAAAAGTACAATAAAAGAAAATGCTGAGGTAAAAGGATCGACTTTCATTACTTCTATTTTAGATATCTCCCTTAATTAAATATATTAACTTTGCATGATAATTACCAACCAGCCATATAGGCGGTATCCAAATTAAGTCAAATTAATAATTAATTAATAACCGACCAATCAGGCGGTATCCAGTTTAGTCAGGTTAAAACCAATTTAAATAATTACCAACCGACCAATATGGCAGTATCCTCGTTAAGTAAGGTTTTAACTAGTTTATATATTATAATTAAGGGAGATTAATCTAAATATTAGTAATAAAAGTTTTACCTTTTACCCCAGCAAAGGGGAGTTACCTCCTCAATACTGAAAAGTAAAAACTGAAAATTAAAGAAAGAAAAGTATTGTACGTAAAAGTAAATTGCGGAAATTAAAAACTGAAAAGTAAAGAAAAGAAAGTGCGAAAGCGGAAATTAATTACTGAAAGCTGTAAATAAACAAACAAGATACAATCTTCTTAGTATTCTTAAGGAATTCCTTAGAAGAAAGTTTGAATTTACAAATGAAATGGCTTGGTATTTATAGGCAAAATTTTGCCCCCATCAAATCATCCATCAAATCCATTATTAATTGCTCCACTAATTGCTCCACCAAATCCATTAATAATTTCTCCACTAATTGCTATCATATTTTGTGGGAGTTTGACTATTTTTATTTTTTATTTATTTATTTGCTTTGAAAATGACTTTAATAATTACACATAACACACTTACGGATATTTCATCAATTTCGGTCATGAAATCTTCAGAATTCGAAATTATTTTGTTCTTCCAAGTTATAGATCATTGAGTCTTATTTAATCAAGAACTTGAATCAGCTCAATCCGATATCGGAGTAAAAGGTTATGCCCAAAATACGACAGATGCGCAAAACTGGAATTTCTAAAATTGCACTTCGTTAAAACGCACTTTCAAGTTTCCAATCTCCAAAATTAATATGTCAAGTCCAATATTTGCCCTTATTTGACCCATATTTCATCCTAAATGATTTCATTGAGTCCCAATATTATTTTATCTACAAAATAAACTAAAACATATCAAAACGTTCATCAAACCCGAGAAACTAAACAAAATATTAAGTAAAAGGGGTGGTAAATATTGATATATTTTCCGCTCATCACACTTGCATAAGTATCCAATACTTAAATGTATGAGAACTATGCTGTTACGCTTCCATAACACACATAAGTGCAATACTAGTCTATTCCGCATTATCGATGTCCAGTCTTGATAATACTACGACTAGAGATATTTAATAATTAAACCTTTGTGGATTGATATTGTCTCATATCTTATTAATCCGGAACTAATCATAAGGACTTTTATCATTTATATATTCAAGTAATCAAATTACAAAATGATAAAATAGCAATTTCCATTATCACAGAGTTAATTTGTACAAAAACCACAATGTCTTTTACAAATAGTGACGCTATGGGTCATAATTGTCCAACAATCTCCCACTTGGCCTATAGCCAGTCACTCAAGCATCTAACACCTGAACTATGTACATCTCGCTCAAACTTTTGCTGAGGAATAGCTTTCATCAGCGGATCTGCATTGTTGTCCTCTGATGCGACCTTCTCGATCTTCACATCACCATGATGTATGATCTCACGAATCAGATGGAAACTTCGAAGAACATGCTTGGATCGTTGATGAGATCGTGGTTCTTTGGCCTGCGCTATAGCCCCTTTATTGTCACAATACAATGGAACGGGCTCAGCTGCTAATGGAACTACTCATAATCTAATTAGGAATTTACGGATCCAAATTGCCTCTTTTGCTGCTTCAGCTGCAGTGATATATTTCGCTTCTGTTATTGAATCGACAACAGTCTCTTGCTTGGAAGATTTCCAGCTTACTGCTCCATTGTTCAAAAAAATATGTACCTGTATGTTGGTTTCTATTAAGGTCCCGGATCGATTATAAGCATGAAAAACATTGCGAATACATATCGACGAAGTTGCGGAATACTCACATCGATCGGTTGAGACGATTTGAAGCCGAATGGAGCCAAAAACGCTCACTGGTTTGGCACCACTGCTGTGCAGAATTTGCTCACTGTTTTGGGCGTGAAATTGGTCCTTCCGCAAGCTCCAAGCATCGTCGAACGGATCCCGCCTCATGGGTGGACTTCCCTAACACCTTCGCAACTCTCGTAAGTGTGCTAGCACTTGTGTTTTGCAACAAAACACACTCATTGCTTCCCATTGAAGCTCACGGTTTTTCCTTGAAAAACCAGTAAGTTTTTTAGCCCTTTTTGGGCGTGAACAAGAAGAAAGAAAAATGGGAGAGAGAGTTGTGTTATTAGTTGGTAAATCGTTTTCAAAAAAGGGTTTATATATTTTCCAACCAAAATATCAAAGATTTACCAAATAATTATTTACTAAATCAAATGGTAAATGCTTCCACCAACTAACACTATTACACCAAAACACATCAACTATTCATTTTACTTTATCAAAGTGACATGTTGTGTGTCCATCACTCAATCAATCACATCCATCAATCAATCAATCAATCACTCAAAGTGACTTTTGATTTGACGCTTGATGTGACGAGTGATTTGACGCTTGATGTGACTTGCGTCACCGCACTCGAATTCGAAATACGAATGCGATCGCAATCACACTCGGGCTCGGGTTCGCTAATTCTAAATTAACGATTTTTCCGTCGCGTCGTAATTAAATGATTACGCCTAGCGAATTCACTATTCACGTCGCTAACGAATTAATTCTAAATTAATTCGTTCGCCCGAATTAAAATCCAATTTTAATTCCGCGTCGAAATCTAATTTCGTTTAATATATCGAATATATTAATTTACCGATTAATTCCAAATTAATTATTCTATCTCTCTTAAGACGATATTTTATCCCAGATAAAATATCTCCGTAATTAATCCTAGATTAATTTTCTCTTTCTTCTATATAATCCCAGATTATTAATGAGTGCGAGTTATGCGTCATCGGTGCATTATCGGGAAGCGACCCATGAGATCCCCGGATAATTCGGCAGTAAATACGGTCGTCGGAGTATCCGAATCACGTACGTACCAAGTACTACGCTCTACCGATTTACGAGACAAGATCGGCTTCTAGCAAAGCACGAAGTCTATCCAATTCTCCGGTAATATTCTCTAAGAATATTTAAGATCTATATCAAGCGTAGTATACCAAGTATCGTGTATATCGGCCCAGTATCGGATAGTCACGTGCTAGGCCTGTGGCTGGATATGTGTCTGCCCCGTACGAAGCACATGTCGGATGTCTGGTAACTAGTCTCTATAATCGGATATACATGACCTTGTCATAATATCCCGATGGCTGGCCAGCACTTAATAGCACTAATACCGTATCCTACGTGACATCATCTCCATTATGACTGGAGTGATACTTCCGTCTTGACATCACACCCAATACTCTACGATTCTCAATATACTCAGCAGTCGGCGTACATAGAACCGGTTAGAGTCCTAGACGACCTCAACAAAAGTATACTGATTGTCGTAAGCATTAGCGGTACAAGTCTCAGGTTAAGACCATACACACCTACCCTGATGTCGGACTCCCATAGACACATAGTCATAATACCAATGGGATTCCGATGGGTCTATCCAGAGCGAAGCTGTTTCCCGTACCATCGGTGAAACACAACCTCCTACTGCACTTGCATAAGTATTCTATACTTAAATATATGAGAACTATGCCGTTGTGCCCTCACAACGCGCACAAGTGCAATACTAGCCTATTCCGCATTATCGATGTCCAGTCTCGATAATACTCCGGCTAGGGATATTTAATGATTAATCCTTCGTGGACTGATACTGTCTCATATCATCTCAATCCAGGAACTAATCATAGGGACCTCTCTTCATTTATATATCTAAGGTGATCTAATCACAAATGATGAGAGTGCAATTTCCTTGTCACATAGTTAATTTGTACAACAACACTATGATCTGTACAAATAGTGACGCTATGGGTCATGTTATCCAACAATCTCCCACTTGGCACATAGCCAGTCACTCAAGTGTCGAACACCCGAACTATGTACGGTTCGCTCAAATTGCTGAGAAAAGGTTTTCGTCAGCGGATTTGCATGATTATCGTCTGACGCGATTTATACGATCATCACATCGCTACGATGTATGATCCGAACGAATCAGATGATATAGAAGTATATATCTGGATCGTCGATGAGACCTTTAATTCTTTAGCCTTGTGCTGACGCCTAGCTAAGCTGCTAACAGAACTATATCTAATCTAATTAGATTTATTATCGACCCAAATGGCTTCTATTGCTTCCTCAGCTGCAGCAATAATCCGCATTTGTTGTTTATTCGGCAACAGTATCTTGCTCGGAAGATTTCCAGCTCACTGTCCCGTTATTCAAACTTTATAGTACCGCAGTATTTAACTGTTTGGAAACTTGCGGTAGTGATCCCAGTCACTTCAAGTTCTCCTTCTCCATAGTTTAAGACAGCATCTTTAGTTCTCTAAGATACTAACAGATGTCCTTAACTTCAATCCAGTGACTATCACTTGGATTGACCCGATTGTGACTCCATATGCTCAAAGCGTATGAGACACCATATCATGTACATTTTAAATGTACAATTTCCCAGAGAGTGTTAACAACTCCAAATCTATCCCAGTAGATCTTTATTCCTTGAATAAAGGTTGTTACTCTCCAGAATTCTACGGAGAATTTCTATGAAAGCCAAGCTTTCACCAATTGCTTTATGGGAATTTCCTTGTCAGTTCGCTCCCACTAACCTCCTTATATACACAAGATCATGGCACTTTGCCATAATAGGGAGTCGATACCTCGTATCACTTCCTCAAATCGTAGTCAGATGGTATACCCTCATAAGATTTACATCTTTAAGGGGTTACATCAGAAACCCATACCCCAGGTTGTTTCCTGATTCTCTCCGATCTACGCGGTTCTTGTGTATTCGAAGATTAATGGTTTAGTTTCATCCTTGATGAACTATATGTGTTCCATTACGGACTTCGTGCCTTGAACAGTATTACTCCGATTTTCATCGAGTATCACTATCCTCCCACTGACCACTGCATATCGGTATTCCTCTCAGGAAAAAACCGCATGGTGAGCAACAATCACATTGTTCTCATGTGAGATTTATAAGTACTGTACTTAAGGTTTCCCTTAGGATAACCTATATTGGCACTTATCCAATTTGGGTCTTTTAGTTTGGTATCATCCAAACGTTATGCCTGGCATACCCAAATTATCAGGAATGAGAAACCCGGTTTCTTTCCCGTTCATATCTAATATGATATCTGTCAAACAGATTAATATGGAACCTTATTCTAAATAAGTTTTGCACTTTTAATACATATCATGTTGAAGGAAATGATAGCTCAGAGCGACTCGTGATAAACCTTATCATGTCCAACAAAATTTGGTTTTCGTTCGGACACACCGTCTAACTGACGTGTCTCGGGAGGAGTCCTCATCTGAAAGAATACTATACTCTTTCATGTATGTTTGAAACTTACTGCTTAAGTCTTTTCCATTACGGTCTTACCGTGACGGTATAATACTATAGTCGATCTGTTTATCTACTTCGTGTCGAAACTCTAATTGTTTCCGATCTGTGTTCTTCAAAAGAAACACATAACCATAACGTGATGCCACATCCGTTAAGGTCACGAAATATTCATGTTCACATCTAGCCTACTAGATATGGGCCCACTTGCTTCACCATGAATATTGCTAACAGATCGGTGGCACTTTCACACGATTAACCAAGTAAATAGTGTTTTTAGGTACTTTACCTAACAAACTAGATTCGTAGACTTTATTGAATAGTCAAATCAGTCCTAGTACCCACTCTTCAAAAGTACGAATATACGAATCTTGTTTAATTGTGTCCCAGACAACAATGCCCAAATAAGTCTCTATTGATCAAATAAATTGAGCTATTTATTTGTCATTTTATATGTTTTGAGATTTTAATTATATTCAAATATAAATTCTGTTATTCACATCTAATTTGTTTATCTCAGTATCATCTTTATATAATGAAACCACTTAGTGTTCTAGAATATAAAGTTTTATCCCCAATGGATTAAACACTGTATAGCTATAATGTCTCTAGTCAAACTAGTTACATTATAACATTTCCTAATTTAAGTACAACCACCCGAATGGTAGTTCCTAAACTTAGGTATCTACGGTCGAAACAGCGACTTTCGTCCCGTTTCCGATTCGCAGAACATCTCAGCCTGAAGTCAGTAATCCTGCTCAAAGCAGATTCTGAACATCATACATATATTTTATGTACCACACTAAGTATTTAAAATCTCATTTCAATACTAGTTGTGAACATAACTTTGACAAACATTTTAAAGTCAGAGCCTTGCCCTTTCTTTAATTCCTTCGTGTCTGCCATATCCAAATGGTATCACTTTGGGATATGTCAATTATCCTTTTCAATATTTCAGAAACCTTAGGACAAGCCTTGGGTTTTAGATATTGAAACGATGTGCACCTCGTGCAACATGCCCAATTGCAAACTTTTGACTTTTCACCTCTAGAATAAGTCAATTAATTCTCCAAGAATTATTAATTGCAACTTAATACTTCTTAAATCTAAAATTAGATTTATGACAAGTATATTAAAATTAAGCATTAAAGTCATCATCACATAAATCTTCCAAAGATTTTATGCTCTACTTATTTTGCTTATTTTGGGCTTAAGGTATAATAAGTTATTTTATCAAATAAAGTAACCTATTATTTATTCCCAATTTAAATCATTTAAAATATTTTAATCCAAGATTATATTTTAAATACCAATTTTTCAATTTTATCTTGATTACAATAGTCCAACTATTTAATCAACGATTAGTGGTACTATATATATTATAATGATTATAATAGTCCAACTATATAATCAAATATAATCCAAATTAATTAACCTCAATTACATTGATTACTATAATCCAATTATAAAATCAACTGTAAACTGAAATTAATTAATTCAAATATATTGATTAATAATCCAATTATATATAATCAACTATAATACAGTCCAACGTATTTAAAACAACATTAAATATTAGTCCAACTAATACTTTTAATATATGACGAGTGATATTTGTTTGAGCGCGTATGGCGAGTAATTGACCGAATATTGCAAATTCAATTCTTGCCTCCCACTATTTTTTCGTCGAGCCTCTAACCCTTTGTCGAGTACTCGGGAAACTGTGTTTCTAGTTGGGCTAGGATCCCGTTAAATATCACACAATCTTAACTTTGGCCACAAATTGTATGATAATCAACTAGGTAGATCTCTAAGATCAATTGGATCTCATCCAACTCCTAGATCCGGTAGGTGGACATCCAAGTCCGAAACATGATCTTATATATGCCTATATATCCAATATATAGCCTAACCTTTTTCCTCTGAATCAACTAGGCCTTGGCTTTGGCACAACAAACCTAATGATCCCAGTCAAGCGCGGACCCATTGACCATGGAAGCTTCGTAATCAATGTCGTTGGACAAGAAGTGGTCTTGACTTTGGCCAACAAACCACAACTTGGACAAGACACCAATATGGAACAAAGCTTCGTGATTCAAGCACATCTTCGACGGACAAGGGCTTGACTTTGGCCAACAACCCATGCCAATCTAGGATCTTGAGCAAGAATCACTCAATGGAAGGAAAGACGCATGATATTTTAATGAGGGCTTTTCGCTGCAAATTGGCTACCAATTTCATTATCTTTGTTAAGGTCTCATCATCATACACCCTTAAACATGCATTCTAAATACATAATAAGCGAGTATGAAAATAAATAATAATGATATGCGGATGGATACTTAACACATTGATCCTAGATCAATCTCTCCCTTTCTTTCTCACTCAAGCTAGCACTTTGTATTACTTCTACCCGTTACACTACACTTCTAAAGAAACCTCATTTACATTGAGGGGAATAGGTGAGAAGAGAATACGAAGAGAATAAAGTGATAAGGCTGGACACGCAGGTCCAATTTAATAAATCAAATTTATTACAACAATTTCCAAAATTGCCCCACCCGACTAATATCCATCCGATATACATTATCATTCATCACAACCACGTATTCACACATAAGCATGCTATCAATCAATCTAATCAAATTAATTAATCTGATAATTATGTGATCATCCAATGTTCAAACAACGATTTGATTTTTGTAGGCATTGCATTTTTGCATACTAGCCCAATGATGAGCCTCGTACGGAGGCAGTCTCTTTTAAGTCGCGGGAGTCGCGGGAAGCGGACACCGAAAGGACTAAGTCAAGAATTGACTTTTTGATGGATTTTATTCGCTCGTTTTGCTTCGGGTTCGTCGTCGCCTTTTTCCATTTCAAAATTATCCTTCGCTCAGAACCTTTATCCTCGCTTTTTTTTCACACATTTTCTCTCTCTAACTTTCCATGCAAAATTAAAATCTACCAACCAATTAAAATAATTTGAATTAAATTAAATCATTAAAAATTATCAACCAATTAAACAAATTCAAAGAAAATCAAACAATTAAAAAATACAAACCAATTTAATAACAATTTTCAGAAAACCAAAATCAAAGAAACTACCCCACACGCCTATTTCCATCAACCAAACCAAACACAAAAGCCAAACTCCTCACAAAACAACAAATCTCCTTTTTCCTCCAAATTCAACAAATCCCTTCAATCACCGAAAGTTCTTTTGGTTTTTTGCCTCAATCATCCCCCATCACCTCACCGCTTCAGCCCCTTCACACGTAACCAGTCACATCCTTTCTCCACTCAGAACCTCCACTAACTTTTCATGCCCAGCACCTTCACTTTGCTCACCAATTCATGTACCAAGACAATGAGTAAGCCACCTTGAGCAGCCCATCTCCACGCATATTTCCAGTACAACAGCAGCCCTTGCCCTTCATGCAATAACCTTTGATCACACTCAATTCACTGGCCAGCCCTCAACGCCACTTGCTCCCCAGCCCTCACTCTCGACCACAGCTCCCACCTCAGCCCTCTCTAAACTCAAAGTTTCACGTGAACCCTTCATAACTCAGCAACCCTTTCAGCAGCAGACTACCCTGCCTACTTCACGCACAAAGCTCTTCCAGCAGCCCCTGTAGCTCACGCAAAAAGCCCTTCCAGCAGCCCCTGCAGCTCACGAACAAAGCCCTTGCCTCACGCCACACAGCCGCACAAGCATACCCATAAACACACAGCAGCTCCATGACCTAGTGGATCCACGCACAGCCACATAGCCTTCATCAAACTCCTTCACACAGCCACTCACGCCTAAGCCCTTCACTGAACCTTCACGCTCAACTCTCCATACACACAAACCTCACCCTAGCAAGCATCACGTATCAGCCTCACACCTCAGCAGTCCACTCGCAACCCACACAAGCCCCTCAGCTCACTCACGCAAGCTGCATGAATAACCCTAGAGCCCACGTGAAGACACAACTTCCCTCTCATTACCCTCACGCCATCAGCCTCACAATCCACCCCAAAAACCAGCCTTGTTCACGCCACTGCAACCCCTCACCCCATTCACAGCCACAAACTCATGTAACAAACAAACTGAACCCTCATGCCTCCATGCACGTAACCCCCTCACAGACCAATACGCACCTGACCACGTAGCACCCTCCCTCCACTCACTTAGCTTCATCACGCCCTCACAACAGCCACGCTTCTCACGCCAAGCCCTCAAACCGAGCAACAAAACCACAACAGCTTACCGAGCCCACCATGTGAATGAACAAACAAACTTATCCAACGTGAACTGTCCTTTATTTACCTAGCCACCGAGAGCAAAACAGTCCCCTACATAACAGCAAAACTGTCGTGAAGCCATCCTGAACACTGCCCCCGCACAAAATAACAGCCCAAATCATCCCAAAGTGACCAAAAAATAACCAAGAGAGAGAATGAGAATTCGAGTTAAAAGCAGAGAGAAAACAGCGAGTGAAAATAAAAAGAAAATACAAAAAATACAAACGGAAATAACGAGTGAAACGGCAAAAACGGCGAGTTGAAACTGTGAGAATACAGATAAAATGGTAAACTGTAACCGCGGGTGAAAACAGTGAAAACGGCAGAAACAGAATCCGTTGAAAACGGACAAAACAGTGAAAACGGCGAACTCGGACAAACAGCGGAAAAAGCGCATCAGTGAGAACAGTGGAATGATAACCCCTTCCGGCACCGCGGAACGCACTCCCAGACAGCGACTAAAAGTAAGACCTGAGGGCACCCTTTGTTACTTTACTGTTACGGACGCGGCGTATTCGGTTGACGTCAGATACGTCTAATCGGGTATGCGAGGTCCTACATTAATAGTGGCCAAGTTACTGGCCCACATGTTTATTTTTGTATTTGTTATGTTATGAAAACTCATTTTCGAAGCATGTAAATTTAAATGTAAGATTTATTTTTATGAATGTGAATTAGGTTGAATTATCATTGTACATGTATGTTAAGTAGTTTTGATTAATATTGCACAAATCACAAACATTACAAGATGACATAAAGTAAGAGACCATTCCGAACCCAAAGGTTTGAGGTCTTCTCTTGCGAGGGGTGAGTGCGGCCTTAAATCTCATTTTCCCGGCTCACACCGGGTGGCGACTCCATGTTATTTCGTACTTCTCAACTAGGCCGCGAGCCTAGAACAGCGTCGCCGATTTCCTGTTGTCTACAGTCTGGCGACTCCACTGGGGACATATAGAATCGGCTCCGAAATGATATCTTGTAATGTTTGTGATTTGTGTTTTAATTAATCATGACTACTGTGTTTGTGCTCGTGTTTTAGACTGTTGTCATCTGGGTTTTTGCTTGTGTTTTGGACTGTTATCATTTGGATTTATTTGGACTCTTTGTTAAAAGATATGAACTCGTTGTCGTTTAAACCGGGATTAGTTCATGTCCTTTTTGACAATTAGGCCAAAATTTCTGAAATGACGGTGGGCCAGTTTGTGTTTGGGCCGTTTATCATTTGAAGTTATTTAGACATGTTATCGCAAAAATGCAAACCTGTTAGGTTTTTCAACTGGAACAAGTTTGCACCGCGCAATAATGTGATTAAATACTTTAAAATGATAACGTGCCAATTAGTGCGAATTCTTGTATGAGCTTATTATTTCTATACATCATATGTGTCATGCATACATGCATCATGTTAACCCTTTTGTCTTAGAAGCCATAATAGACTCTTGTAGGGTTGGGAAAGAAGGAAAATTTGTCAAGGGATCATCAACCAACATGAGCAAGTCAGTCAATGAGGGATCCCGCCTAGATCGATTGGAAGCCAAGCCAGGACGAAAGGATCATTGGAGAACCTTCAAAGATCAAGACTATCCCCTCAGAGATTGCCCCTATCAGAAACAGACAATTCTCCAACTTGGGTAAACCTTTGTCAAAGATGTTTGAAAAGTTGAAGATGCAAGAAGAATGAGAGTTAAAGGAAGAATGGTTGAAGCCATACTTGTTCTACCTCAGAAGTCTGGCACAGACTATCCCTGATTACAAATTTCAGCACATGCCGAAGAAAATCATATGACTGATGCATTGGCAACACTAACCGCGACTGGGAAAATCCAAAGAAATTGGTGATGAGACCACTTATGCTGACAACTGCAAGCAAACCAGTGTATGAGACAGAAAGGATATTGGATATGGAAGTCAATGACGGGAAGCCTTGGTATCATGATATTCAGAGGTATCTGGAACACAGAGAATTCTCAGAAGAAACAAGCAGAAAAGACAGAATGGCCATTCAGAAATTGGAAAACGGAGCAGCGAAGCTTCCAGACTTAGAAAGGAATGAGTTCACCGAGCTGATCAATGTTGACAGATTGAAGCTGTATTTAGCCTGAGAAAGAGAAGACTGAGCAGTCACTAAGGAAATTGGCGAAAGGCCTAACCCAACGGGATAGGGAATTCATCCATGCATACACGTAACTAGCATTCTTGTTTTGTGTGTTGTTTTACAGATTTCAAAAAGAGAACCCGCATGAGGCGGCCAAAGACACATGGCGCCGAGGAGCACAATGAGGAGCCAAGCTATCACGAAAAGGGAGTATCTCTACTCTTGCATACGTACATGCATATGCCTTTATTTTTTTTTGTTTGTATTTGCAGGTTTAAAGAAGAAAAAAGAAATAATAGAAAACAGCAAAAATTAAAAAGCGGCAAAAGCACTAAAGACGGCGATGAAGCCACCTTGACGGAAGGATTTCGGTCATGTCTGGCTGAAGACGAGGAATTTAGCGCTAACAGGGAGGCAACCAGTGCACTTTGTTGCGATTTCTGTTTTCATGTTTTGTGTATACATGTTGTTGAGTTTTTAACTTTGTGTGTTATTCTTGTAGACAAAAGCAAAGGCGGAGCATGTTAAGACAAAATGAATGGTGCTTGGCAATCACAAAGATGGGAGCTAATTCATTAGTGGTGGCAGAGTAAAAGAAGAAATCCTGAAACGCA
The DNA here is from genome assembly GCA_019454045.1 of Zanthoxylum bungeanum. NCBI lineage: Eukaryota > Viridiplantae > Streptophyta > Magnoliopsida > Sapindales > Rutaceae > Zanthoxylum > Zanthoxylum bungeanum. The sequence continues at coordinate 78,063 of SKCR01035464.1, forward strand.
TCCTAATGAACTTATGCCAAACAAGAGGCGTATTGAGTACACAATTCCTTTGCTTTAATTATTGCTTTGATTTGCCTTCTTTTGTTGTTTTCTATTATTTTCGTGGACAGGATCCACAACTTTTGACATTTTAGGACTTCTTTTTTATTTTTCTGTTATTTTCGTGGAAAGAATCCACGGCTTTTTGACATATCACGATCTCCTTTGTTTTTTATGTTATTTTCGTGGAACGAATCCACAATATTTGACATCTCACGATTTCTCTCGTTGTTTTCACAGACATGATCCAATAACCTTTTTGACTTATGACGACCTCTTGTGTGGTTTAGCTAACCATCGTTATTGCAATTATTGTTCACCTCTTTTGCAGGTCCTATAAATTCAGCTCGGCATTGCTCTCCTCAACACGATCAGACATATATCCAAAGTAAGAGAAAAAAATGGAAGCAACCTCACAGCAACGATTCAAGAAAATTTGTGTCTTCTGTGGATCTAACCCTGGTAACATACCTAAATTCTTGGAAGCTGCTAAGGAATTGGGGCGAGTCATGGCTGCGAAAACATGCACTTTGTATATGGCGGTGGTAATCTGGGAATGATGGGAGCTGTTTCAAAAGCCGTTCAAGATGGTGGCGGTCATGTTTTGGGAATCATCCCGAGACCTTTGGCAGATGAACAGTAATAATCGGGCCAACAAATGGAGACGAGCGCATTGTATCAGGTATGTCTGAACGACTCCATGAAATGATTAATACTGCAGATGCATTCATTGCATTACCAGGTGGAAGACATTTTCTTGACTGCAACAAATGTCGAAGAGCTGATTGACCAGATCCTAGCATTTGAACCGAAGCTCGACCCCATCCTCTCCAAATTGGATTGGACAGATAGTGATCGTGGCAAGAAGCGCAAATTGGGCATTGATCTAAATCTATGATGTTTCCTGCTGACCAGGTACTACATGCATGAGACCTATTTAAAAGTTTGAAAGTTTGTGTTCTATTTTAATTATTAAAAAAAAAATGAAAAAAAAATGATGAAAAAAAAATGAAAAAAATGAGAAAGAAAAAAAGAGAGAATAAAAAAAAATGAGTGAGAGAATCTTTGATAGTTAAACATATGTCCGGTGATGACATTGTATGCTTGTAAGGAGAAACCCTAGAAACAATAAGTGCGAAACACGCTCTCTTCCGGTATTCTGAATGGATTGATCTGAGTTAGACTCACGAGCACCTAATTACGGGATCCTAGCAGTAGAAGCCTGAGTAGTTACCGAGGACTAGTTGAAGAGATGATGTATTAGTGAATGACTGTTTGCCTGGGTGTCCACACTTGTTTACTGATGCTATGATATATGATATGGTTGGAAATAAAGAAAAAAGTCTCTGAAATAAAAAAAAAAAAAAAAAAATACACCACACCTATAACCGATAAGCGTGAAGCTACCCATGGGCGAGTATTAGGACCACCATGAGGAGAAATGCTACCTTAAAGGGTAGGTGTGTCAGAAAAAGAAAAAAAAAAGAGAAAAAAAAAGAGAGAAAAAAAAGGAAAAAAAATGAAAAGAAAGAGACAAAAGAAAAAGATGAAAACCATATCATGTTGAGTATGCCGAAGTAATCACAGAATGTGATTAAGACATCCAGGTTGGTTATACCCACTGGTTCGATTCTCTGAAACGAAATCACCAAGTTGGCTTACTTAATGACTAAGCTGCGAAAGAACCTTAGCACACACACACTAAGAGTCTAGTTCGGATCACCCATTCAGACAATCGAAATTGAGTATATCAAGTACTTTGAAGGTTCTCTGGTTTCGACACGGAGCATTCGTTGAGGGCAAAAATATGTCTAGCTATCAAGATTATCTCGTGAGAGGTAATACAATGTGTTAAATAGAATATCATGTCAGCTTGGGGGCGAGGCCCATATAAGCATTAGTCGAGGGCCGAGGCCCATTTCAGTTTCAGTTTTGGGGATGAGTCCCAGGGCCGAGGCCCATATCAGCATCAGGTTGGGGGCGAGACCCTACATCATCAGTGCGAGGGCGAGGCCCATATCACATTGGGGCGAGACCCCGCATCAGTTCAGTATCAGTTTCTGTCGGGTATGGCATTATGAGGGCGAGGCCCACATCAGTTCAGTATCGGTTCTACCGGGTATGGCATTATGAGGGCGAGGCCCACGTCAGTTCAGATCGGTATCTGCCGGGTAAGGCATTTTGGGAGCGAGACCCACATCATTATCAGTCTTTGCCGAGTATGGCACTCTCAGGGTTGAGGCCCACATCATTATCAACAGTTCAGGGATGAGTCACAAGGCCGAGGCCTACACCACATCTGTTACAATATCATTTTTTTGGACGATTCCCAGGGTCGAGGCCCACATCAGTATCAGTATCAGTTTCGGGGATGAGTCTCAGGGCCAAGGCCCACATCAGCTTCAGTATCAGTTTTTGAGACGAGTCCCAGGGTCGAGGCCCACATCGGCATCAGTATCAGTTTCGGGGATGAGTCCAAGGCCAAGGCCCGCATCATCATCAGTATCAGTTTGGGCCGAGGCCCATATCAGCATCAGCTTGGGGACGAGGCCCACATCAGGATCAGTTCAGTTTGGGGATGAGTCCCAAGGTTGAGGCCCACGTCAGAATAAGTTTTGGGGATGAGTCCTAGGGCGAGGCCTACATCAGTATCAGTTTGGGGGCGAGGCCCACATCCGTATCAGTTCAGGGTTGAGGCCCACACATCATCAATGTTGGTTTTTGGGGATGCGTCCCAGGGTCGAGGCCCACATCAGTATCAGTTTCGAGGATGATCCGATGGTTGAGGCCCACACATCATCAGAAAGCCGAGAATGGCAATCCGAGAATGGAACAAGGTTCAAGAATGGCAATCTGAGAATGGAACTTCGAGAATGGACCACATCACAGTAACGGTTCGGGAATGGACCACCATTATCATCAGTTTTTGGGATGCGTCACAAGGTCAAGGACCCCCCACATCATCATCAGTCTGCCAGGTAAGACACTCTGGGTATGGAGGTATCAGATCAGTTCAGCCAGGTAAGGCATTCCGGGTATGGGGACATCAGATTATTCTGCCAGGTACGACACTCCGGGTATGGAGACATAAGATTATTCTGCCAGGTATGACACTCTGGGTAAGGAGGTATCAGATCAGTTCAGCCAGGTATGGCACTCCGGGTATGGAGATATCAGATCAGTTCAGCCAGGTACGACACTCTGGGTATGGAGACAGACATTTCAACGACACCTCGGGTATGAGGTTTAGCACGCCAGGTACGGCAAAATCAGATCATTTGTGGCACTCTAGGTACGGAGGCGTCACTGCGACACCCTAGGTATGGGGTTAGCACTCAGACATTTGTGGCACTCTAGGTATGGAGGCGTCACTGCGACACCCTAGGTACGGGGTTAGCACTCACACATTTGTGGCACTCTAGGTACGGAGACGTCACTGCGACACCCTAGGTACGGGGTTAGCACTCAGACATTTGTGGCTCTCTAGGTACGGAGACGTCACTGCGACACCCTAGGTACGGGGTTAGCACTCAGACATTTGTGGCACTCTAGGTACGGAGGCGTCACTGCGACACCCTAGGTACGGGGTTAGCACTCAGACATTTGTGGCTCTCTAGGTACGGAGATGTCACTGCGACACCCTAGGTACGGGGTTAGCACTCAGACATTTGTGGCTCTCTAGGTACGGAGACGTCACTGCGACACCCTAGGTACGGGGTTAGCACTCAGACATTTGTGGGTCTCTAGGTACGGAGACGTCACTGCGACACCCTAGGTACGGGGTTTAGCATGCCGAGAATGGCACTGTGGACTACCGCGACACCCTAGGTACGGGGTTTAGCACACCGGGAATGGTATTATGACATTGTGGACTACCGCGACACCCTAGGTACGGGGTTTAGCACGCCGAGAATGGCATTATGACATTGTGGACTACCGCAACACCCTAGGTACGGGGTTTAGCAGCCGAGAATGGCACTGTGGACTACCGCGACACCCTAGGTACGGGGTTTAGCACGCCGGGATGGCATTATGACATTGTGGACTACCGCGACACCCTAGGTACGGGGTTTAGCACGCCGAGAATGGCACTGTGGACTACCGCGACACCCTAGGTACGGGGTTTAGCACGCCGGGAATGGCATTATGACATTGTGGACTACCACGACACCCTAGGTACGGGGTTTAGCACGCCGAGAATGGCACTGTGGACTACCGCGACACCCTAGGTACGGGGTTTAGCACGCCGGGAATGGCATTATGACATTGTGGACTACCGCGACACCCTAGGTACGGGGTTTAGCACGCCGAGAATGGCACTGTGGACTACCGCGACACCCTAGGTACGGGGTTTAGCACGCCGAGAATGGCACTGTGGACTACCGCGACACCCTAGGTACGGGGTTTAGCCCGCCTAGAATGACACTGTGGACTACCGCGACACCCTAGGTACGGGGTTAGCACGCCGAGATGGCACATTATCAATTTGGTTCGGAGTAGCAGGCAAACCAGGTGGCAGCTGGCGAGCCAGGTAAGTAAAGATGCATTGCACGAACTTTGATAGGATTATCACTGACACACACTGAACAAATCCTATCAAAGTGGGGGCGACTGTAGGCATTGCATTTTTGCATACTAGCCCAATGATGAGCCTCGTACGGAGGCAGTCTCTTTTAAGTCGCGGAGTCGCGGGAAGCGGACACCGAAAGGACTAAGTCAAGATTGACTTTTTGATGGATTTTATTCGCTCGTTTTGCTTCGGGTTCGTCGTCGCCTTTTTCCATTTCAAAATTATCCTTCGCTCGGAACCTTTATCCTCGCTTTTTTTTCACACATTTTCTCTCTCTAACTTTCCATGCAAAATTAAAATCTACCAACCAATTAAAATAATTTGAATTAAATTAAATCATTAAAAATTATCAACCAATTAAACAAATTCAAAGATTCAAACAATTAAAAAATACAAACCAATTTAATAACAATTTTCAGAAAACCAAAATCAACACTACCTACCCACACGCCTATTTCCATCAACCAAACCAAACACAAAAGCCAAACTCCTCACAAAACAACAAATCTCCTTTTTCCTCCAAATTCAACAAATCCCTTCAATCACCGAAAGTTCTTTTGGTTTTTTGCCTCAATCATCCCCCATCACCTCACCCTCACCGCTTCAGCCCCTTCACACGTAACCAGTCACATCCTTTCTCCACTCAGCAACTCCACTAACTTTTCATGCCCAGCACCTTCACTTTGCTCACCAATTCATGTACCAAGACAATGAGTAAGCCACCTTGAGCAGCCCATCTCCACGCATATTGCCAGTACAACAGCAGCCCTTGCCCTTCATGCAATAACCTTTGATCACACTCAATTCACTGGCCAGCCCTCAACGCCACTTGCTCCCCAGCCCTCACTCTCGACCACAGCTCCCACCTCAGCCCTCTCTAAACTCAAAGTTTCACGTGAACCCTTCATAACTCAGCAACCCTCTCAGCAGCAGACTACCCTGCCTACTTCACGCACAAAGCTCTTCAGCAGCCCTGTAGCTCACGCAAAAAGCCCTTCCAGCAGCCCCTGCAGCTCACGAACAAAGCCCTTGCCTCACGCCACAGCCGCACAAGCATACCCATAAACACACAGCAGCTCCATGACCTAGTGGATCCACGCACAGCCACATAGCCTTCATCAAACTCCTTCACACAGCCACTCACTCACGCCTAAGCCCTTCACTGAACCTTCACGCTCAACTCTCCATACACACAAACCTCACCCTAGCAAGCATCAACGTATCAGCCTCACACCTCAGCAGTCCACTCGCAACCCACACAGCCCCTCAGCTCACTCACGCAAGCTGCATGAATAAACCCTAGAGCCACGTGAAGACACAACTTCCCTCTCATTACCCTCACGCCATCAGCCTCACAATCCACCCCAAAAACCAGCCTTGTTCACGCCACTGCAACCCCTCACCCCATTCACAGCCACAAACTCATGTAACAAACAAACTGAACCCTCATGCCTCCATGCACGTAAACCCCCTCACAGACCAATACGCACCTGACCACGTAGCACCCTCCACTCACTTAGCTTCATCACGCCCTCACAACAGCCACGCTTCTCACGCCAAGCCCTCAAACCGAGCAACAAAACCACAACAGCTTACCGAGCCCACCATGTGAATGAACAAACAAACTTATCCAACGTGAACTGTCCTTTATTTACCTAGCCACCGAGAGCAAAACAGTCCCCTACATAACATCAAAACTATCGTGAAGCCATCCTGAACACTGCCCCCGACAAAATAACAGCCCAAATCATCCCAAAGTGACCAAAAAATAACCAAGAGAGAGAATGAGAATTCGAGTTAAAAGCAGAGAGAAAACAGCGAGTGAAAATAAAAAGAAAATACAAAAAATGACAAACGGAAATAACGAGTGAAACGGCAAAAACGGCGAGTTGAAACTGTGAGAATACAGATAAAATGGTAAACTGTAACCGCGGGTGAAAACAGTGAAAACGGCAGAAACAGTGAATCCGTTGAAAACGGACAAAACAGTGAAAACGGCGAACTCGGACAAAACAGCGGAAAAAGCGCATCAGTGAGAACAGTGGAATGATAACCCCTTCCGGCACCGCGGAACGCACTCCAGACAGCGACTAAAAGGTAAGACCTGAGGGCACACCCTTTGTTACTTTACTGTTACGGACGCGGCGTATTCGGTTGACGTCAGATACGTCTAATCGGGTATGCGAGGTCCTACATTAATAGTGGCCAAGTTACTGGCCCACATGTTTATTTTTGTATTTGTTATGTTATGAAAACTCATTTTCGAAGCATGTAAATTTAAATGTAAGATTTATTTTTATGAATGTGAATTAGGTTGAATTATCATTGTACATGTATGTTAAGTAGTTTTGATTAATATTGCACAAATCACAAACATTACAAGATGACATAAAGTAAGAGACCATTCCGAACCCAAAGGTTTGAGGTCTTCTCTTGCGAGGGGTGAGTGCGGCCTTAAATCTCATTTTCCCGGCTCACACCGGGTGGCGACTCCATGTTATTTCGTACTTCTCAACTAGGCCGCGAGCCTAGAACAGCGTCGCCGATTTCCTGTTGTCTACAATTTTGCTCGAGTCAAACTCGTTTTTGCGAATAAGTACTCAAAGTACGAATTCATGAATTAAATTAAACTACATCATTAAATCCAATTTAACATGTATTTAATACTAATTCACTATTCAATTCAAATTAAATATTACACTTTATTTAAATAAACCTTTAACGACTTAAATTCCAAATTTAATCGCTTCGGGTCTCAAAGCCCGATTAACGTCCAACGTCAATTCAATTCAAGTCTAATGGGCTTTAATTAATTCTTTAAGGCGTGGGCTTCGGCAACTAAAGCCCAATCAAGGAGTAACCCCATAAGCCTAGAAATCAATTTAGGCCCATTAGGCCCAATTAAACTTTAAAGGTTTATAAGTTGCATTTGGGCTTTATGGTAGTGGTTTTGGGCCCAATTGGATCCAATCCATTTGGCCTAAACCCAACTTTGTACAACAAAGCCCAATAAGCCCATTTACAACATAATAAGCCCAAATCCAATTTAAGGCCTAAATAACTAAATTACATGAATCCAATTCCGTAATTTAATTACCTAAAGTGCATTACATGATTAATCACCCAAATCAATATTTCCAAAACATGAAATTAGTCCAATTAATCATGCTCATTATCATCATCACATGTCCAACACATAAATGAAAAAATCAAACCCATTTTACATGCTTCTAAGTCTCGGCCAAGGAGGGATTTTGTGTCCGATTTGGTTTCAATCCAATCGAACCCACAATCGACATTAAATCACCATCCAATTTGATTTCATACACATCCAATGTCACAAAATCAAAAAAATCCAAGACATTATAGGGCATAATGCATTCGGCCATCTTAAGGAAATTGGGGATTTTTGTTCAATTCAAAATTCAATCCAATTAATCTTAAATTAACATCATCCTATATGATTCCAATTCATCCAATGAATCAAAATCAAAAAATTCCAAATTTCCAAATAACCCTAAACTTTCGGCCAACATGAATTTTTGGGGAAAAATTGATCCAATCATTATTTCATTAAATTGATCCAATCAATCACTAATTAAACATGTTATAAGCATACTCAAACATTCAATCCATTCAAATCATGCTCAAAACAAGTTTACCCAAATTTTAAGCCCTAAAATTTTCATGCTCAAACCTAGGCTCTTGATGCCATTGTTGGTTTCTATTAAGGTCCCGGATCGATTATAAGCATGAAAAACATTGCGAATACATATCGACGAAGTTGCGGAATACTCACATCGATCGGTTGAGACGATTTGAAGCCGAATGGAGCCAAAAACGCTCAATGGTTTGGCACCACTGCTGTGCAGAATTTGCTCACTGTTTTGGGCGTGAAATTGGTCCTTCCGCAAGCTCCAAGCTTCGTCGAACGGATCCCGCCTCATGGGTGGACTTCCCTAACACCTTCGCAACTCTCGTAAGTGTGCTAGCACTTATGTTTTGCAACAAAACACACTCATTGCTTCCCATTGAAGCTCACGGTTTTTCCTTGAAAAACCAGTAAGTTTTTTAGGCCTTTTTGGGCGTGAACAAGAAGAAATAAAAATGGGAGAGAGAGTTGTGTTATTAGTTGGTAAATCCTTTTCAAAAAAGGGTTTATATATTTTCCAACCAAAATATCAAAGATTTACCAAATAATTATTTACTAAATCAAATGGTAAATGCTTCCACCAACTAACACTATTACACACCAAAACACATCAACTATTCATTTTACTTTATCAAAGTGACATGTTGTGTGTCCATCACTCAATCAATCACATCCATCAATCAATCAATCAATCACTCAAAGTGACTTTTGATTTGACGCTTGATGTGACGAGTGATTTGACGCTTGATGTGACTTGCGTCACCGCACTCGAATTCGAAATACGAATGCGATCGCAATCACACTCGGGCTCGGGTTCGCTAATTCTAAATTAACGATTTTTCCGTCGCGTCGTAATTAAATGATTACGCCTAGCGAATTCACTATTCACGTCGCTAACGAATTAATTCTAAATTAATTCGTTCGCCCGAATTAAAATCCAATTTTAATTCCGCGTCAAAATCTAATTTCGTTTAATATACCGATTAATTCCAAATTAATCATCTCTCTCTCTTAAGACGATATTTTATCCTAGATAAAATATCTCCGTAATTAATCCTAGATTAATTTTCTCTTTCTTCTATATAATCCCAGATTATTAATGAGTGCGAGTTATGCGTCATCGGTGCATTATCGGGAAGCGACCCATGAGATCCCCGGATAATTCGGCAGTAAATACGGTCGTCGGAGTATCCGAATCACGTACGTACCAAGTACTACGTTCTACCGATTTACGAGACAAGATCGGCTTCTATCAAAGCACGAAGTCTATCCAATTCTCCGGTAATATTCTCTAAGAATATTTAAGATCTATATCAAGCGTAGTATACCAAGTATCGTGTATATCGGCCCAGTATCTGATAGTCACGTGCTAGGCCTGGGGCTGGATGTGTGTCTGCCCCGTACGAAGCACATGTCGGATGTCTGGTAAATAGTCTCTATAATCGGATATACATGACCTTGTCATAATATCCCGATGGCTGGCCAGCACTTAAGAGCACTAATACCGTATCCTACGTGACATCATCTCCATTATGACTGGAGTGATACTTCCGTCTTGACATCACACCCAATACTCTACGATTCTCAATATACTCAGCAGTCGGCGTACATAGAACCGGTTAGAGTCCTAGACGACCTCAAGTAAAGTATACTGATTAACGTAAGCATTAGTGGTACAAGTCTTAGGTTAAGACCATACACACCTACCCTGATGTCGGACTCCCATAGACACATAGTCATAATACCAATGGGATTCCGAGGGGTCTATCCAGAGCGAAGCTGTTTCCCGTACCATCGGTGAAACACAACCTCCTACTGCACTTGCATAAGTATCCTATACTTAAATATATGAGAACTATGCCGTTGTGCCCTCACAACGCGCACAAGTGCAATACTAGCCTATTCCGCATTATCGATGTCCAGTCTCGATAATACTCCGGCTAGGGATATTTAATGATTAATCCTTCATGGACTGATACTGTCTCATATCATCTCAATCCAGGAACTAATCATAGGGACCTCTCTTCATTTATATATCTAAGGTGATCTAATCACAAATGATGAGAGTGCAATTTCCTTGTCACATAGTTAATTTGTACAACAACACTATGATCTGTACAAATAGTGACGCTATGGGTCATGTTATCCAACACTGTAGGCATTGCATTTTTACACATTAGCCCAATGATGAGTCTCGTATGGAGGCAACTAATTCTTTAGTCATGAAAGTCGCGGGAAACGGACGTTGGAAGGGTAAAGTTGGAAAATAGAATTTTTGATGGATTTAATCTCTTTGTTTGAGCTTCGGTTGCTTGTTGGACTTCCGTTTCAAAGCTTATCTTAGGCCCAAAACCCCACAAACCACTTACCAAACCCAAACCAAACCCAAAATAACCCACGCCCATGAGACACCATTCACGCCCATAACCTTCCTAAATAGCCAAAATCACATTTAACACATGCCTAAATCAAATCAAATCCCTTCCTAATTAAAAGAAATCAAATCAAATCCCTACCAAATCAAATCCAATCACCACCCCAAATAAGGAGATCTATTCCTTATGAAGAACCATTAGGAGATTCTTTCCTATTCAAATTAGGAAAGTCTTCTCTCTTTGCCTATAAAAAGAGGCCTTCACCCCCTATTCAAAACTTAGCACATATACATCTCTCTCACACGCCTAAAGCACTCTCTTAAGCCTCCATTTCATGCCCAAGCATCCCCCTGAAGCCTCCATTACCGCACCTTCAAGATCCAATAGCCTCCATTGCCGCACCTTCCATCCATCATCAACACCCTTCACGCCCAAGCCCTAAACTTAATCCTCCATTGCCGAGTTCCAGACCCCATTCACAGCTCTAAAACACCCTCAAATAAACCTTATTGACAGCCCTAAAGTTGCACTAAACACCCTCCAAACACAGCCCCATTCGCAGCCCCAAAACAGTCCCTGAAAACACCCCACCGCACCAGTGAACTGCCGAGTTTACCATGCTGTTCTGGTCATTTTTTGTTGCGACTTTGGCCTATAAAACAGTCCTAAAATCACCTAAACACCATCCCAAAAACCTCCATAAATTTTCCCTAAAAAATCCCTACAAACGCACCCCCCTAAGCCTTCAAAATCACTGAAAACAGTCCACTAAACGACCAAAACAGTGACCTGAAACAGAGCAGCGAAACGGACTTAAAACAGCAGCCCAAGCATCAAAACAACGAGGGAAAATGTTGAGTAGACGAATTGGAAAAGCATCGGATCAATCTCCCTTCCAACGGACGTGTAATGTCCTTTCTTAGACGACAAAAGAGGTTAGACCTGAGGGTACCTTTTTTACTTATCTTCTTTATTTTTGTTTTATTTATTTTGATATATAATTGCATGAGAGTCGTTTGAAGCATGATGTGATTGTTGGATGAGCGGGATATGTGTTCCCTTTTGTGGTATATCGGATGGAAACCCGGACGTAAATTCCATAGCCGATTCCGAATGGACGGTAGTATGGTCTGCACTCGGGATATAATGCCACGTACCACTTAAGATACACGTATCTCATCTCATCCTAACTTGTATTTGAGCATGTTATAGTCTTTAGGTTATTTGTTTATTATTTAAAGCATGGTTTAATTTAGTTTGTTATTTATTTGTTAAAGCATGTTTAGGTCGTTCATTATGCATGTTCTTAGTTTATGATGCGTTTGGGTAATGATTTATACATGTTGATTTAATGGTTCAATATGCTTGTTGTGTTACATTGCGTGGAATTATTTGAATGAAAACATGTTTGATCTAAGTACTCTTGAGCATGATTATTGAGTAGACTTGGTTAGTTCATTGCATAAATTATATCACCACAAGTGACATAAGTAAGGGACCATTCCGAACCCAACGGTTTGAGGTCTTCCCTTGCGAGGGGTGAGTGCGGCCTTAAATCTTTGTCCCGGTTCACACCGGGTGGCGACTCCATGTTATTTCGTACTTCCCAACTAGGCCGCGAGCCTAGAACAGCGTCGCCCAGGTTCTGTTGTCTACAGTCTGGCGACTCCACTGGGGATTTAGAGAATTGGCCCTGAAATATTATCTTGTAGTGATTGTAATTTGTGCTTTAGTTAACTGTGTCTACCGTAGGTTGAAAGGGGTTTAATCAAAGGCACTTTTAAGGCTAGGTAATGGTTTGGTGTCTTCCTTCATTCACTACTTTTCTATAAGGACAAGCTGTGAAGCACCTAGATAATCATGTACTAGTAGCCTACCGTGATGGACTAATTTGGAGGACTCATTGTTTATTCCTGTCACCAAGCGATAAGAGCCTAAGGGGCTAGGGTACTTAAGAGAGCCTCGCTCCACCCTCCCTCTGGGGAATCTACAACGGGAAATCCATTTGACAGTCAGTCACATACCATAACTCGTTGGCACGTACCTTTAGGTATATAAAAGGTACGCTCACTTGGTCGCTCGGACCCTTGAGTGAGGAGACTTAGTTGTGGGCAATCCTTCGTCGACAGGAGCTTTTGTCTATACCCCTGTAAACCCGCGTATGAACTATAGTTGTAGGATCAGTAGAGACTATTCCTTTATGTTTTGGACCATTGTCATTTGGATTCAGTTGGACTTGTTGTCATGAGGTATGGGCTTGTTGGGCCATTCAAACTGGGATGAGTCTGTGCTTTATGGCAATCGGGCCAAAAGTTTCTAAATGATGATGGGCCAACTAGTGTAAAATTCTTATGAGCTTATATATTACATGCATATTATGTCTCATACATCACATGCATCTCATGCATACATGCATCATGTTAACCCTCGTGTCTTAAAAGCCATCATAGATATCCGTTGGGTTAGAAAAAGAGGGGCTTGTCAAGAAGAGTTTAGCGAACATGGATATCGGGGAAAAGGAAATCAAGAAACAGAAAACCTTATGGCAATGAGAGAAAGACCATTGGTGGGCCAAAAAAAAAGGGGGAAAAACAAAAAAGAAAAAAAAAAGAGAAAAAAAAAAAGAAAAAAAGAAGAAGAAAAAAAAATTATGTTCTTAGTCCTAATAGTTAGGCATAAGTCCGATGATGAAATTGATTGCTTTAAGGTGAAACCTTAAAAACGATAAACTCTTGATGTGCTTTTATCTGATACTTTGAATGATTAATCTATGTTAGACTCGTAAGCACTTCACTCTAGGTTCTTGCATGTTATGTTAACTTCCTAATTAACCAAATCTTGTCCCCCCCAATCTTTTATTTTCATTGTTTAACACCAAATCATATCTCACCTTTATTGCATGATCTCTCATTCCTTCTCCAACATGGACTCACCCTAACCTTTGCCTATAAAAAAAACCCTTCACCACACATCTAAACCCCTAGCATATTGATACAAAGCACAAAAATTCCACAAGGCATTGACACCCTAACTCATTCACACAGAAACTCCTAGTTCATTCACACAAGAAACACCCAAGCTCATTGACACGACTCTCTGATGAGTGATAAATGTATCACTATTTCCCACTCATTTAACTTGATATTTTGTATAATTTCTTGAGTTTTGTGAATATTTTGATGTGTTTTGTGTTATTTTGCAGATAAATAAAGATTCAGGACATTCTGGAGGTAATTTGGAGCAAAACTGTGAAATTTGGTGAAATTTGGCACAAAGGGTATTTTGGTAATTTTGGACGTCCCGACTCAAATTTTGGTAATTTTGGGCATCCCGACACCAAAATAAAGTTTCAGGATATTCTGGAGGTGATTTGGAGCAAAACTGTGAAATTTGACGAAAAGGGTATTTTGGTAATTTTGGGCGTCCCGACACCGAGGGTATTTTGGTAATTGCACCACCATGCCACATGTCAAAAATTCAACGAGCTGTCTTTTTTAGCACACCATGCCACGTGTCAAAAATTCAGCGATCCAAAAAAAAAAATAATAAAATAATAAAATAATAAAATAATAAAATAATAAAAATCAGAAAAATAATAATAAAAAATTAGATTTTTTGCCTATAAATAGATTTCGAATTTTTAGTTTCAAATGTACCAAATCCTCTGTAAATACTTATATAATAGAGAGTTCTTCATATTTTCTTCATATATTCAGTTTTATTTACGCTTTGTAGTAGTAATTCTATTCAACCATGAGGGAGTAACCTCGTCATGCTGAGGTAATAAGGTAATTCTTTTACTTTTGCTTTTTAGATTAATCTCCCTTAAAAAATAATATATAAACTATTTAAAATCTGAATTAATAAGGATACCGCCATTTTCGGACGGTTGGTTTAAATTTAATCTGGTTAAACCTGACTTAATGAGGATACCGTCATACTGGACGGTTGGTTTAAGTTTATATTTCTGTTCCGCCTTATGGCTGGTATATTTGAATTTGACTTAATCAGGATACCGCCATTCTGGACGGTTGGTTTAAAATATCACAAGATTATATATTATTTTATGGGAGATATCTAAATAGTGAATAGTAGAAGTTAATTCCTTTTACCTTAGCATTTCTTTTTATTACTTTTCAGCAATTTCATTTTATGTCTTTTAAGTTTTTATTAGTTTTAGCTATGTATTGTAACTAAATTAAATATCTAGGGTTGTGATAAAATCTAATATAACCGGTTTTAAAAGGGTTAGATTATAGTTTGAGTAATTTAAAAGAGTTATTTATTGAGTCATAATCTTAATGCCTTTTTATTAATTGGCCATTAATAAAATTGATTTAGATAAACTTAAAATGAACTAGACATAGGGATTTTAAGTTAAAGACCACAGACTCAATAACCCACGATCTTCCTTAAGGATAGATAACCCTTTTAATAGATTTCCTTACAGGATAGGAATATACCTGTTGGGCGGGGGTAGTCATAATTGGAACTCAATCTTAATGAATCTAGGTAATTTAATTGACATAGACATATGGTTCAATTGGATTATACTAGGTATTTGTAAATGATCATTCGGAAGAGGCTTTTACATAATTTAGTGTTCCAGATTAATAATTCAATAATTTACCCAACTATGATATAACTACTTCATCTTTTAATTAATATTGGAAGAATTCACAACCCTAAATAGTTTTAATCTTCTTTCAAATTTCTTTTACTTGTTTTTAGAATCATCATCCTTTCAAATCAATCAATTATCTTATTAGATATTTGTAAATAAATAGTATCAAAACATTAATAACAACAGTAGGAATTAAGTCCTCGTGGGATCGATATTTTTATACTACTTGAACGATACTTGCGCTTGCGTTATACGTGTGTGTTTACGCCGGTCAAGTTTTTGGCGCCGTTGCCGGGGACTTATTTTTCTTGAGTTATTAATTTTGAAGCTGTCTAATTTACTTGTATCTAATTTTCTTTATTATTATCTGCAATTTTTATTTCTTTCTTTTGTTTTCAGGTGATTGAAAAAATGGAACATTTTGAAAAATTACAAGCTTTACTAGAAGAATATACACCCCAAATCCAGGAGCAACAGTCTAGTTTTCTAAGGCCTGTTGTCCAACACAACAATTATCACTGGAATTCAGAATCAAGCAATTCTACATTTGCTCAACAGAATGAAATGGGGAGATGTGTAATTTGTGATGGTAACCATCCGAGCGATCAATGTATATACTTTCAGAGTGGCAGAATTATTGGAATCATTCAAGGTACTTAGAATCATCACATTTTCCATCTTATCCACCATCTACCTACGATCTTCATCAAGAACCAGATCCATCAGAGGAAGATCAGTTGAATGACATGCTCAAAGATTTGTTCGAGGAACGGAAGCTCTATTTGAAGCACAAATTCAGAGTCAAGCAGCATATATACAAAGAATGACAGATCAAGTTAGACAATTAACAGAGAACCTGAATCACATATCTCACGAAGCAAATTCAAATAATACTGAAGAAGCCTTTCAATATCCTGAGATTCATCATGACATCATAATAGAGGATGAGGCTGAGCAGTATCAAGAATCAGAGGTATCAGTTCAGGAGCCTGCACCAACAAAGTCTCAATTTGATTTTTATTATTCTGACTCTGACGAGGATGAAGAAGCTGAGTTACTTGTACCAACTGCACCAACAAGGAAGGATGAAACTTTCCATCCTCAGAATGCAGATCTTAGAGAATGCTTTGCACTAATGTTTGAAGACGATCTACCTAAGCCAGTCAGTTCACTCAGATCAGAGGATGAAGACCTAAAATCTGACATTTCTTTACATTCTCACATTAATATTTCAGGAGCATGCATTTCACAGATGACAGATGAAGAACTGAATGCTGAGATCCTAAAATTCATTTGTGAAGAAAAGGTGGAGCAAGAAGCAGAGCAAATAGAGGAGCAATTGTCAGATAAATAAAGATACAATGAATTCAGGCGAAACATCACTGTTTTAGGGAGTACAATTTAGAGATATTACTCAGAAACTTGACAAAATGGAAATCCCATCCAAGTCAAGCATCATAAAAGACCTCCTGATTTTCTTTCTTTCTTTTCAGGAATCACTGGAGCAACAAAAGTTAAAAAGGTGGCACGAGCACTGAATGAGACAAAACTTTTTTTGCTACCTTACCGTTGGAAAGACCCTTCAAAAGCAACGCTCACGGGATTGTCTTTGATCGGACATCCAAAACGACGCTGAAACCTCCTTAACAGATAGATTTTAGTCACGTCTGGCTGAAGACGAAAAATTTAGCGCTAGCTGGGAGGAAACCCATTTAACCAGGTATGATCTTCTAAACTCTTCTTTTACTATTTAAGATTTTGGAACATTGTCTCATTTAGGTTTGGGGGTAAGGAAATAGTAAATAGTACTTGTTCGTATTGTGTTTTTATTTTTAGTCCAAAATTTTTCAAAAAATACAAAAAAATTAAAAAATTAATAAAAACAAAAGGCATAGTTAAAGCTAGGTGATGGTTTGGTGTCTTCCTTCACTCACTACCTTTTTATAAGGAAAAGCTATGGAGGCACCTAGATAATCATTCACTTGTAGCGTGTTGTGACAGACTAGTTTGGAGGACTCGTTGTTTATTCCTGACAACAAGCGATAAGAGCCTAAGGGGCTTGGGTATTTAAGTGAGCCTCGCTCCACCTTCCCTCTGGGGAATCTACAACGGGAAGTCCATTCGACAGTTAGTCACACACCATAAATTCGTTGGCACGTACCATAAGGTATAAAAAAGGTGCGTTCACTTGGTCGCTTGAACCCTTGAGTGGGGAGTCCTAGTTGTGAACAATCCTTTGTCAGCGAGAGCCTTTTGAAAAAAAAACATGTAAATTATAGTTTTATGACTAGTAGAAATATGTGGTTGTTATGTTGACTAAAAAGATGAAATTGGTAAGAAATAGCTGTGTAAGGAATTTACACTCCTGAGACGTATTTCAAACCATTTATTTTTGAAACAAGTTAATTTTTGTTTATTTCCTTTTGAATTATTAAATCTGTAAATTCTCCATAAAACTGACTAAAATGAATCTTCATATACTTAGTTGGCAGATATTATCAACATACATGGTAACATACGGATATAGGATAAAATTGAAAAGATTGTAATATTCAGTGCTATAGTTTAATTGGGAGCAGCATCTAAAAAAATGATGGAAAAAAAAAAATATATCTGAGTCTGAGTAATTAAGTCCGTATGGGTGTCTTAATACCTAGTGCCCTAAAACCAACTGGTTTGGGAGTCATTGGCCCAAAGCTCGCTACATGGATCAAAAATGATGAAAAATTTATATATATGTATATATATCTGAAGTCTGAGTAATTAAGTCCGTAGGGGTGTCTTAACACCTGATGCCCTAAAGCCAACTGGTTTGGGAGTCACCGACCTAAACCTCGCTACATAGATGGAAGATATTGTATATAAATAAAAAATAGAAAAAATGAAAAATCAAAGAAAAAAAATCAGAAAAATCAGAAAAATTATTCCATTGCTACAACAAGGTGTGAAATCTGATAGAACTTTAGGACACAAATATTACTCTCTTATCAACTGCACTTATGACCGTTATGGGCAAAAATGAGTTGTTTAATATTTTGTGGCTGTGTATATGAATGAATGGTAAAAATAATCGGAGAATTTACTTATTTAGTAATTTAGAATGAAACAAAACAACTAATAACTTGGAGTAGAAGTTTCACATGATTAGTCACTAACTTCTTTATTTCTCTTGTCTTTTTGCTTTTGTGTGCATTAGTTTCACTACCTTTTTACTTTTGTAAAATGTTTGTGGGTATCATTGCTGTAAACCCTCACGAGACTACAACTCGTCCACTAGGGACACCTAGGGGTTTAAAGGCTTGTTGCATATGCTAAATGCAATCGTGATCCCTACGAAAGTGGCTTAGTTAAATTTTATTACGTTATTTTATTTTGTATTTTGCTCGAGGACTAGCAAAATGCTAGGTTTGGGGGTGGTGATGAGTGATAAATGTATCACTATTTCCCACTCATTTAACTTGATATTTTGTATATTTCTTGAGTTTTGTGAATATTTTGATGTGTTTTGTGTTATTTTGCAGATAAATAAGATTCAGGACATTCTGGAGGTAATTTGGAGCAAAACTGTGAAATTTGGTGAAATTTGGCACAAAGGGTATTTTGGTAATTTTGGACGTCCCGACTCAAATTTTGGTAATTTTGGCATCCCGACACCAAATAAAGTTTCAGGATATTCGGGAGGTGATTTGGAGCAAAACTGTGAAATTTGACGAAAAGGGTATTTTAGTAATTTTGGGCGTCCCGACACCGAGGGTATTTTGGTAATTGCACCACCATGCCACATGTCAAAAATTCAAGGAGCCGTCTTTTTTAGCACACCATGCCACGTGTCGAAAATTCAGCGCGATCCAAAAAAATAATAATAAAATAATAAAATAATAAAATAATAAAAATCAGAAAAATAATAATAAAAAATTAGATTTTTTTGCCTATAAATAGATTTCGAATTTTTAGTTTCAAATGTACCAAATCCTCTGTAAATACTTATATAATAGAGAGTTCTTCATATTTTCTTCATATATTCAGTTTTATTTACGCTTTGTAGTAGTAATTCTATTCAACCATGAGGGAGTAACCTCGTCATGCTGAGGTAATAAGGTAATTCTTTTACTTTTGCTTTTTAGATTAATCTCCCTTAAAAAATAATATATAAACTATTTAAAATCTGAATTAATAAAGGATACCGCCATTTTCGGACGGTTGGTTATTAAATTTAATCTGGTTAAACCTTACTTAATGAGGATACCGTCATACTGGACGGTTGGTTTAAGTTTATATTTCTGTTCCGCCTTATGGCTGGTATATTTGAATTTGACTTAATCAGGATACCGCCATTCTGGACGGTTGGTTTAAAATATCACAAGATTATATATTATTTTATGGGAGATATCTAAATAGTGAATAGTAGAAGTTAATTCCTTTTACCTTAGCATTTCTTTTTATTACTTTTCAGCAATTTCATTTTATGTCTTTTAAGTTTTTATTAGTTTTAGCTATGTATTGTAACTAAATTAAATATCTAGGGTTGTGATAAAATCTAATATAACTGGTTTTAAAAGGGTTAGATTATAGTTTGAGTAATTTAAAAGAGTTATTTATTGAGTCATAATCTTAATGCCTTTTTATTAATTGGCCATTAATAAAATTGATTTAGATAAACTTAAAATGAACTAGACATAGGGATTTTAAGTTAAAGACCACAGACTCAATAACCCACGATCTTCCTTAAGGATAGATAACCCTTTTAATAGATTTCCTTACATGATAGGAATATACCTGTTGGGCGGAGGTAGTCATAATTGGAACTCAATCTTAATGAATCTAGGTAATTTAATTGACATAGACATATGGTTCAATTGGATTATACTAGGTATTTGTAAATGATCATTCGGAAGAGGCTTTTACATAATTTAGTGTTCCAGATTAATAATTCAATAATTTACCCAACTATGATATAACTACTTTATCTTTTAATTAATATTGGAAGAATTCACAACCCTAAATAGTTTTAATCTTCTTTCAAATTTCTTTTACTTGTTTTTAGAATCATCATCCTTTCAAATCAATCAATTATCTTATTAGATATTTGTAAATAAATAGTATCAATAATTAATAACAACAGTAGGAATTAAGTCCTCGTGGGATCGATATTTTTATACTACTTGAACGATACGTGCGCTTGCGTTATACGTGTGTGTTTACGCCGGTCACTCTCCCTCACTCTCAATAACCGAAAATCACAAACCAAAGAACCCTCATTGTGTTGACCAAAACACATCCCGAATAGTCCCATTTACCTCATCAAAACAGACCATTTACCTCACCAAAACAGTCCCCTAAAGACACCATAACAGCAGCCCAAATCACACCCAAAACAGTCCCTAAATACACCAAGAACAGTAGCCTAAATACAGCAAACGTAGTGACCAGAAAACGTCACCGAAAGAACAGCGAAATACAGTAAAAACAGTAGCAAAATAGGGAGAACGTCGACTCAAAACAGTGAGACAACGAACGAGGGCAGTGAAGCAGTGAACTGGAGGAGTTGCGGAATGTTAGCCCTTCCGACGATCGTGTATCGTACATCCGAGAGGTGATTTAAAAGGTTAGACCTGAGGGCACTTTTTCTATTTATTGTCATTCGGTTTTTTTTAATTGTTTTATTGGCATGAGAGTCGTTTGTGGATGCATGTTGTGGCTTTGAATAAAATGGAAAATGTGTCGCCTCTTGTGGTATATAGGATGGAAACCCGGACATAAATTTCATAGCCGATTCTGAATGGACGGTAGTATGATCTGTACTCGGGATACAACTCCACGTACCAATTGAGTAAACGACGCATATTTCATTTTATGTTGTTTTGATGTGTTTATTATTCGTTATTTAATTTCTGCATGTTATTCGTTTGCGTAATGATGTGATCGAGCGCATGGGCTTAGTAATTTGGATTAAAGGTCCCCTATTTTGAGGGGTTAAAACCCTTTACCACAATTCTTTGCCGCGCCGGTTGATGTATATTCGGTTGAATGTAAGATGTGTTCAATCGGGTATACGAAGTCCGATATTGTTTCTTTTATTTCTTATATGCATTGTGAGATAAAGCGCATGGTCTTAGTAAGTGCGATTAAAGGTCCTCTATTTTGAGAGGTTAAAATCCTTTACCACGATGCTTTGCCGCGCTGGATGATGTATATTCGATTGGATGTGAGATATGTTCAATCGAATACATGAAGTCCGATATCATTTTCTTCACCTTTTTTACATGTATTGTGTTGTTTGCGCATGGGCTTAGTAAGTGCGATTAAAGGTCCTCTATTTTGAGAGGTTAAAATCCTTTACCACAATGCTTTGCTGCGCCTTTTAGCCCGTTATTATTTATTAGGTGTCATCTAGTCATCCGTTCATGTATGTGTCATGTTGTTTACTGCATTTTGGGGGTCACTGCTGTAACCCCGTTCGAACGCGTTTCAGAACGCCGCATGAACGTATGTTTTCTGTCTCAATTCGTTCGAACGCATTATCAAACGCTATACGAACGCGAACCTTCTATTTACCGTTCGAACGCGTTTACGAACGCTACTCGAACGCGCATGTATTTTGCCTTATCATGCATCAGATCTCATTTTCGTTCGAACGCGTTTCCGAACGCCCTACGAACGTGAGCATTCTGTTTCATTTTCGTTCGAACGCGTTTACGAACGCTACTCGAACGCGAACCTTCTGTTTACCGTTCGAACGCGGATACGAACGCCGCACGAACACCCACTGTAAACAGGCTCTCTTTCATCACATCTCATGCATGGTTACTCATTTTGTCATTTGCCTTTTTTGATTGTTCATGTTCTCGTTTAGCCATTTATTGTGTGCACAAGATTACATGTTCGTTCCCATGATGTATGTTTACACGGTAGTCATCTACTTATGCTTCTGCATTCATCCATTCAACATGTTCATGAAGTTATATGCTCACCGTTATTCCGATTTTCTTTTCATGCGTGATTGTACAATTATTATCTACTGACATGCCTATGACATAGATTATATGCAAATAGGTTGTATGCAAACTTAAAAATGTGTTACATGTGAACTCAGATGAACCTTTGATTTATGCATGCGAACATGGAAATAGATTATCCTTGGAAATATGTTGCTTAGGCTTGGTTAGATTATTGCACAAATCATTTTATTACAAGTGGCATAAGTAAGGGACCATTCCGAACCCAACGGTTTGAGGTCTTCCCTTGCAAGGGGTGAGTGCGGCCTTAAATCTCATTTTCCCGGTTCATACCGGGTAGCGACTCCATTATTCTCCGGTTTAGTCCCCCGCGGGCTACTCCATACTCCCAACTGGGCCGCGAGCCTGGGACAGCATGCGTCGCCCAGTTTCTGTCTTCCCACAGCTGCCTCTCCCAGATCTTTCATTGAGAATTTTAATGAAAGCCAAGCTTTCACCGATTGTAGCATGGGATTGTCATTGCCAATAAGCAATACATCATTAACGTAAAGGACAATGAATGTCAGTGCGATCCCACTAAAATTCTTATATACACAAGGATCATCCTCATTTTGAATGAAATTATATTCTTTTATGATCTCATCAAAACGTTGGTTCTAAGAACGCGATGCTTGCGTCAATCCATAATGGATCGATTTAACTTGCAAAACTTGTCTGCATGTTTTGGTACGACAAAACCGTCAGGCTGTTGCATATAAACATCCTCCAAAAGGTTTCCGTTAAGGAAAGCGATTTTGACGTCCATCTACCATATCTCGTAATCGAAATATGCAGCAATAGCAAGCATTATCCGAATGAATTTAATCATGGAAACAGGTGAAAAAGTTTCATCGTAATCGACACCATGTCATTGACGATACCCTTTCGCTACAAGCCTAGCTTTGTACGTTTGTACGTTGCCATCCATTTCGGTCTTCTTCTTGAAGAACCATTTGCAACCAATAGGCTTTACGCCTTCTGGTGCGTCAACCAGTGTCCAAACTTTGTTGGTGTACATGGAATTCATTTCGGACTTCATGGCATCTTGCCATAAACCAGAGTCGATACCTTGTATTGCTTTCTCATACGTAGCCCGTTCGTCTTCCTCAATAAGATTAATATCCAAATGAGGTGAGATCAAAAACCCATACCTCTCAGGTTGTTTTCTGACTCTCTCTGATCTACGTGGTTCTTATGTATTTGAAGATTGTGGTACAGTCTCATCCCTGATGAACTGTTCATGTTCCGTTAAGGATTTTGTGCCAGGAACAGTATCACTCCGACTTTCATCGAGTTCTACTTTCCTCCAACTAACGACTGCATTTAGGAATTCCTTCTCAAGGAAAACCGCAAGTAGAGCAACAAATACTTTGTTCTCTTGTGGGTTGTAGAAGTAATATCCTTTGGTTTCCCTAGGATAACCTACAAATAGACACTTATCCAATTTGGGTTCAAGTTTGGTACCATCCAAACGTTTAATGTATGCCCAACATCCCCAAATCTTCAGGAATGAGAAACCCGGTTTCTTTCATGTCCATTTCTCATACGGAGTCTGTTGAATAGACTTTGACGGAACCTTATTCAAAATAAGTATTGCACTGTTCAATGCATATCCCCAAAAGGAAATAGGTAGCTCTGTGCGACTCATCATCGACCTTACCATGTCAAACAAAGTTCGGTTTCTCCGTTCGGACACACCGTTTAATTGCGGTGTTTCGGGAAGAGTCCACTGTGAAAGAATACCATACTATTTCAAGTAATCAAGAAACTCATTGCTTAAGTATTCTCCACCATGGTCCGACCATTATGTTTTAATACTTCTTCCTGTCTGTTTTTCTACTTCGTGTCGAAACTCTTTGAATTTCTCAAAGGTTTCCGACTTGTGTCTCATAAGATACACATAATCATAACGCGATGCATCATCCGTAAAGGTTACGAAGTATTCATATCCACCTCTAGCCTAGCTAAACATGGGCCCACATACGTCACTATGAACGAGGGCTAATAGTTCGGTGGCAGGTGCACCTTTACCGCTATAAGGTATTTTAGGCATTTTGCCTAATAAACAAGATTCGTAGACGTCATATGAATTTGTATCAAATCCGTCCAAGTACCCACTCTTCGAAAGGGTGGATATGTGAGTCCTGTTAATGTGTCCCAGACGACAATGCCACATATAAGTTTCATATTTGTTACTTAGTTTAAGCCTTTTGTTTGTTACATTATATGTTTGAGATTGATTTATATTCAAAATATAAAGACCATTATTCACATCAGCTCTGCATATCTCCATATCATTTTTATACATAAAACACCCAGTGTTTCTAAGAACAAAAGTATAGCCACATTAGGCCAATAAAGATACAGATATAATATTCCTAGTCAAACTAGGTACATAAAAATAGTCTGATAAGTTTAGTACATGCCCCGATGGCAGTTCCAAAATATAAGTTCTTACAGCTAAAACAGCGACCCTGGTCCCGTTCCAACTCGTAGATCAATCTCCTCTAAGGCCAGTCTCCTGCTAATCTGCAGATCCTGCACATTAGTACATATATGAGTACCACAACCAGAATCAAAAATCCAATTTTTAAAACTAGAAGTAGACATGTTTATTTCTATAACAAACACACCTAAAGCCGGTGCCTTGCCCGCTTTGATTTCCTTCATGTGCGCCTTGTACTCACGGCAGTCACGTTTCCAGTGACCCCGTTTTCCACACTGCAGGCATACATCTTCGGATTTGTCATTTGCCTTCCCAGAAGACTTTGACGATTTGGCCTTGCCCTTCTTCTTATTTTTCTTCTTTACACCTCCAGTAGCCTTCTGCCAAGCCTTAGGAGACTTAGATGTTGAAGCAAAGTGCGCCTCGTGCTTTTTGCCATTCAATAGCTCTTTTTCTGCTTCACGCATCATTGCCATCGACTCTCCAAAAGTATGGTCTTGGTTCATCATATTGTAGTTCATGATGAACCCTCTCCAGCTGTCAGGAGAGACTGCAAGATCAAATCTATAGAAGTCTCAGTCTCAAAGGTTATGCCTAGCTGACCCAGCTGTTCAATGTCAGCAATCATCTGTGACACATGGTGCTCAACAGATGTACCCTCTGACATTCGAGAGTGAAAGAGCTTCTTCTGCAATTCATACCTTTGCGATCTAAGGTTAGATCGATGAAGGTCCTTCAATTTTTCCATCATAGTATAGGGATCCAATCCCTTGTTTTGGCGATGAAATTGAGGGTCATCGCAGCGAGCATGACTGATTGAGCAGTTGAGTTGTCATCGCTATAAGTCTTCCAAAGCTCAAGCTCAAGCGGCTGCTCATTTCCGAGCTTAGGCCCGAGAGGTCTCTCTATCGTATAGCGCATCCTCTCAGCCCCAGGACAATCCTGAGGTTCATATCTCTAACTCCGATCTTTCCAGTCATCTTAATTGCAATAGTCAAACTATTCAATTAATGATATTTGGGTACAATCAAAATGTTACAAGAAAAATAATAGAATATTAGTCCAACTAATAAATATATAATTGATGAAATAATTTGAAAGCGCGTATTTGGCAAGTATTTGAACGAAATTGTAAATTCAATACTAGCCTCCCACTATTTTTTGGCGAGCCTCTAACCCTCTGTTGAGTACTCGGGAAACCTAGTTTCCTAGTGGGCTAGGATCCCGTTAAATAACACACAACCTTGACTTTGGCCAACAAGCTGTATGATATTTAACTAGGTAGATCTCTAAGATCAATTGGATCTCATCCAATTCCTAGATTCGGTAGGTGGACCTCCAAGTCCGAAACATATATACAATATATATGCCAATATATCCAATATATTTTCCTAACCTTTTCCTCTGAATCAACTAAGTCTTGGCTTTGGCTCAACAAGCTTAATGATTCCAGTTAAGCGGGACCCATTGACTTTGGAAAGCTTCGTAATCGATGTCGATAAACAAGAAGTGATCTTGACTTTGGCCAAAAAATCACAACTTGGCCAAGACATGCGATATGGAACAAAGCCTTCATGATTCAAACACATCCGCGATGGACAAAGGTCTTGACTTTGGCCAACAAACCAATGCCAATCTTGGATCTTGAGAATGAATCACTCAATGGAAGGAAAACGCTTAATATTTGTTGAAGGTTTTTCACGGAATTGGCAACCAATTAATTAACTTTGATTAGGTCTCATCATACACCATTCAGCATGCATTCCAAAAGCATAATAAGGCGTGATAAATAAATTAATAATGATATGCGGATGGATATCTCATTAATTGTTCCTAGAACAAATCACTCCCTTTCCTCTCCCCGGCTAGCACTATTCTAACTTCTACCCAATTACATAATACAATAAAGAAACCTCATTACATTGAGGGGAATTGGTGAGAAAAGAATTACAAAGAATCAAGAGATAAATGATGGACACGCAGGTCCAATTTAATAAATTCTAAAATTATTACAACAATTTCCAAAATTGCCCTCACCCATCTAATATCCATTAGATATACATTATTCATACAATACATCCATGTATTCACACAAAACATGTTATTCAATCAATCTAATCCAATTAATTAATCATTGAATAAAGTGATCATCTAATATTCAAACAACGATTTGATTTGCGCGAGTCCAACTCATTTAATAATAAGTACTCAAAGTACGAATTCTTGAATTATATCGAACTACAATTTTAAATCCAATTTAATTTGTATTCAATACTAATTCTTTATTTAATTCTAAATTAAATAATTACACTTTTAATGTGCCTTTACGACTTAGATTCTAAATCTAATCTTAATGGGTCTCAAAGCCCAATTAACATCCAATGTCAATTTAATTAAAG
The DNA here is from genome assembly GCA_019454045.1 of Zanthoxylum bungeanum. NCBI lineage: Eukaryota > Viridiplantae > Streptophyta > Magnoliopsida > Sapindales > Rutaceae > Zanthoxylum > Zanthoxylum bungeanum. The sequence continues at coordinate 105,163 of SKCR01035464.1, forward strand.
TCCAATGGGCTTTCAATTAATTTATTAAGGAATGGGCTTTGGCAACCAAAGCCCAATAAGGAATCACCATTTGCCACAAAATTAATTTTGGCCCATTAAGCCCAATTAATTATTTAAAGACCCATTTATTATATTTGGACTAAATGGAATGGTTTTAGGTCCAATTTGGATCCAATCCAATTGTCCTAAACCAACTTGGCCCAACCAAGACCATTAGGCCCAAATACAACAATTTTACCCCAATTCCAAATTAAGCCTAAATTAATTAAATTCTAATATTCCAAATTTCACAATTTAATTAATTAAAGTGTATAGCCATAATTAATTATTTAAATTAACATTTGCAATAATTAATCATGCTTTATTATTTTCAATACATGTCCAACATTATTGAAACAAAATCAAGTCATTAACATGCTCTAATGCTCACGACAATTTAGGAATTTTTTCATTAATTTTGATTTCAATCCAATTAAATCAAAAATCAATTTATTTATTCATTTTAAACTCATCCAATGGTCTAAAAATTAAAATCACCATGAGTTTAGGGTACCTTCTACATTCGGCCAAGCCTATAGATTTAGGGAAATTTAATCCAATTAATTTTTCATAAAACTGATCATGCATAACTCTAAGTTAACATTATCTAAGCATACTCAAACAAACAATTGATTAAATCATGCTCAAATAAAAAAATACCCAAATTCAAGATAAGAACCCTAATTCAATTTCATGCTTAAATTGGCTCTGATACCATTGTTGGGTTTCTAAGGACAATCCCAAGATCATTTAAGCATAATTGATGCGTGAATACTCATAGGAATATAGCGGAAAATACTTACAATGCTCAGTTGGATGTAGATGGAAAGTTCAAAAATTTCCTCCTTTGAAGTTGTGCTCCAAGCTCTACTTTTTGATGTATGTTGAAGCTCCAAGCTTGAAGTTTGAGATTCCAAACTCTAGGGAATGTTTCCCTATCACCCTTTTATGATTCTTTTAAGTGCTAGCTCTAGGAAAATTTTGCAACAAAACTTCCCCTTGTTCCTTTGTAACTCACGACAATGTGAGAGTAAAAGAGAGGGAGAATTCGGTGGTGAGAGGAAGAAGAGAATGAAAAAGTGTTGACTTGTTATTTTGATTTTCCAAAAAAAAAATGATATACCAAAATCAAATGTTTGGTAAAAGTCTATCACCTTTCAAAATGGAGTGTTTTACAAGCCATCACCAAATACCAAATTCCATCACCAAAAAGTAAGTAAAGTGACAAGTGATGTGACTTGTGGTGGGCCCCACTTGATTCAAAATCCAAGTGGGCCCGCAAACAAATTTCGGGCTCGGGTTCGTTAATTCCAAATTAACAAATTTTTCGTTGCGACGTAATTAAATAAAATTTATTTAAATAATTATGCCTAGTAAAATTACTATTAAAGTCGCTCGTGAATTAATTATAAATTAATTCTTTCACTCGAATTAAAATCCAATTTTAATTCCGTTATGAAATCTAATATCATTTAATATATCAAATATATTATTTTATCGATTAAATCCGAAATAATCGTTCTCTCTCTTGTAATTGAATTTTATCCCAGATAAAATCTTTTCGTAATTAATCCTAGATTAATTTTCTCTCTCTTATAATTAATCCCAGATTAATTATGTTCGAGTCATACGTCATCGATGAATCTTCGGGAAGCGACCCATGCGATCCCTGGATATGTTGACAGTAAATCCGGTCGTCGGACTATCCGAACAAGTGCGTACCTGGTACCACGTTCTTACCGATTTATGAGACATGGTTGGCTTCTAGCAAAGCGCCGTGCCAACCCAATTCTCCAGAAATATTCTTAAAGGAATATATAATCTTTATCAGGCGTAGTATACGTAGTATTACGTATTACGATCCAGTATTGGATGTCACATGCAAGGCCTGGGCTGGAATAGTATCTACCCCGTATGAAACATATATCGGATCACAAACAACTAGTCTCTATAATTGGATAATCATGACCTTGTCATATTATTCCGATAGTTGCAACATAATAGAGAACCAGTTATGTATCACTGTGTGATCATCATCTCCATATGACTGAAGTGATACTTCCGTCTTGAAATCACACCCAATACACTACGATTCTCAATAAACCCAGAAGAGGCGTACACAGAACCTGTTAAAGTCATGGATGACCAAAACCAAAGCGTATTGATTGTCACAAGTACTAGCGATGCAAGTCTCAGGTTAAGACCCAATACACCTACCCTAATTCGGATTCCCATAGACACATAGTCATACTACCAATGGGATTCCGAGGGGTCTATCCAGAGCGAAGCTGTTTCCGTACCATCGGTAAACACAACCTCCTATCACACTTACGTAAGTATCCAATACTTAAATATATGAGAACTATGTTGTTACGCTTCCGTAACACGCACAAGTGCAATACTAGTCTATTCCGCATTATCGATGTCCTGTCTCGATAATACCACGACTATGGATATTTAATGATTAAACCTTTGGGGATTGATATTGTCTCATATCTTATTAATCTGGAACTAATCATAAGGACTTTTATCATTTATATATTCAAGTAATCAAATTACAAAATGATAAAATAGTAATTTCCATTGTCACATAGTTAATTTGTACAAAAACCACAATGTCTTTTACAAATAGTGACGTTATGGGTCATAATTGTCCAACAGATGCTCCACTATGGCTTTGTACTCGTCGTTCATCAGAATTTTATGCATGAAAAATGATGGACTAATGCCTCGAATGTCTGCTATAGTCCAGCCAATAACTTTCTTGTGCTCACATAGCACTATCAACAACTTGTCTTCTTGCACCAATGTTATCGACGGAGAAATAATTGTAGGTAAATCAGTAGAATTTTTAAGAATGCATACCTGAGATGGCTCAGAAGTGGCTTTAGTTCCAACTGTGGTGGTTCTTCAATCGAGGGCTTGATTCGCTCTTTTTTCGGTAATTCCAAGCTTTCCACCTGTGGTGGTGATATGAAGCGAGTTGCTCCATCAAGATAGTTGATATTTTCCAGAATTTCATCATCTAGCTCTCTATCAGCTATGTTGGTGATGCAAGCTTCAAGTTTGTCTGTGGAAAGTTGCATTGCATCAGTATTCTGGATGATACTATCTATAACATTAATTCTGAAACATTCCTCCTCATTTTCATCATTCGGGAATTTCATGGCTTTGAAAACATCAAATGTAACTTCTTGGTCATGTACTCTCATGGTTAGTTTTCCATTTTGTACATCAGTAACGGTTCGACCTGTAGCCAAGAATGGTCTTCCGAGGATGATGGGTACATTTTTGTCTTCATCCATGTCAATGACAATAAAATCTACTGGGAAAATGAATTTGTCGACTTTTACCAATAGATCTTCCATTACACCTCTCGGAAATGTGAGAGATTTATCAGCAAGTTGCAAAGTGACTAAGGTGGGCTTTGCTTCTCCAATTTGTAGTTTCCTATAAATAGACAAATACATCAAGTTAATACTTGCACCTGAATCACACAAAGCCTTACCGAAGTAATGTTCTCCTATGGTACAAGGAATGGTGAAACTGCCAGGATCTTTCAAATTTAGGGGAAACTTCCTCTGAATGATGGCGCTGCATTCTTCTGTCAATGTTACAGTCTTGTAATCTCCCAATCTTTGCTTTCGTGACAGAATATCTTTCATGAATTTAACATAGCTAGGCATTTATTCCAACGCTTATGCAAATGGAATGTTGATATGCAACTTTTTAAAGATCTCCAAGAATCGAGTGACCGGCGTGATCACACATGTATAACGCAAGCACACATATCATTCAAGTAGTTAAAATGTATCGATCCCATGAGGACTTAATACCTAAGCTATTAATTTATGAAGCCAAATATTTACGAGTATCTAATATATTGGCTGTTTGATTGGATGGTGACTTTAAACTAAAGACGAATAAATAAAACAGTGCGAAGTAAATTAAGAGTGAAATCAATATTATAGAATTATATAGGGTTGTGAATCCTTCCAATATCTTTTTAAAGATGAAGTGGTTATTTTACGTTTGTGCAATATATTGGTTTATTAACCTGGAACACGAATTTATACAAAAGCCTATTCCGATGGTCAGATACAAATACCCAGAATAACCCAATTAATCATATTCCTATGTCAACCAGGGTATCTGAATTCATTAAGGTTAAGTTCCAATTATGGCTACCCCCACCCGACAGGTATATTCCTATCCTATAAGGAAATCTATTAAGGGTTATCTATCCTTAAGGAAGATCGTGAGTTATTGAGTCTAGGGCTTAAACCGAAAATCCCTTTTCCAAGTTCATTTTAAGTTTACCAGATCAATCTTATTAATGACTAGTTAACAAGAAGCATTAAGACTAAAGCTCAATAAATAAACCTTTACATTACCAAAACCGTAAAATAACCCATTATATACCAGTGAAATTGGAATTCATCACAACCCAAGATAACAGGTTTAATTACCACACATATCTAAGGCTAGTAAAAGCTTAAATAAAGTAAATGACATAAAGTAAATGCTTCAAATTTAAAAATGTAAATAAAATAATAAAGAAAATGTTGGGGTTAGAGGAACCACTTTTATTACTTCTATTTTAGATATCTCCCTTATTATAATATATTAACTTTGCGAGATAATTACCAACCGACCATATAGGCGGTATCCTGATTAAGTCAAATTTATAAATAATTCCAACCGACCATACATGTGGTATCTATGTTTAGTCAGGTTAAAATCAATTTAATTAAGTCCATCCGACCATAACGGCGGTATCCCATTAAGTCAGGTTTTAAATAGTTTATATATTACAATTAAGGGAGATTAATCTAAATATTAGTAATAAAAGCTTTACCTTTAACCCCAGCATGGGGGAAGTTACCTCTCATGCTGAATAAAGTAAAATAAAAATTGAAAAGTAAAGAAAAGAAAGTACTATTGCGTAAAGTAAATAAAGTTAAATACATAAAGCTGTAAATAAACAAACAAAATACAACCTTCTTAGTATTCTTAAGGAATTCCTTAGAAGAAAATATGATTTTACAAATGAAATCGGCTTGAATTTATAGGCATCAATTGGTCTCGCATGTCGCGACGCGTGAAACCTTACTCGTCGAGATGAGCCGTTGAATTTGGACGAGTGGCACGGGCTTTGCGGAGATGATGACATGTGGCTGTCATCAGAATTATTGTGTTGGCGTTGCGACGCGTAAGGATGTGCACGTCGTGATACTGACGTCAGCATCACATCAGCAATGATATGTTTCAATGATGAATGTCGGTAGCATGTGATGGTGACACATGTCCAGCGCACGTTAGTAGATTTACTGTGATGTTGACACGTGGCAAGTGCATTTTAGAGTGTGCGCATATTAGCAAACTTCTCTGATTGTGACACGTGTCCGGCACACGTTAGCGGCGCATGATAGCAGGCGCTGCATTTTAGCAGGAAATTTACATTTTTGCCTATTTTTTTCATTTTTCGCTTTTTTGGCCCCGAAATGCCTCCAAAGAGTCCTATTATTTTATTTATCTTCAAAATAACACAAAACACATCAAAATATTCACAAATCTCAAGAAACTATACAAAATATTAAGTCAAAGGGGAGGAGTAATGATCTATTTACCACTCACCATACCCCCAAACCTAACATTTTGCTAGTCCTCAAGCAAAACAAAATAAAATAACAAAAACATCTTTTAAATAAAATTAAACTAAGCCACTTTCGTAGAAATCACAGTTGCATTTAGCATATGCAATAAGCCTTTAAACCCCTAGGTGTCCCTGGTTGACGAGTTGTAGTCTCGTGAGGGCTTACGGTGACGATACCCACAAATGTCAATATAAAACTAATTCACACAAAAGCAAAAGACAAGAGAAAAGAGAATAAACAAGTTAGTGATTAAACATGTGAAATTTCTTATCCAAGTTAGTAATTGTTTTCTTTCTTTCTAAATTCCAAATAAATAAATTCTCCGTTTATTTTTTACTGTTCTTCATATACACAGCCAACAAAATATTATTCAAGTCATTGTGCCCACAATATTCATAAGTGTAGTTGAAAAGAGAGTAATATTTTTGTCCAAAAGTTATATCAGAATTCACACATTTTATAGAAATGGAATATGTTTTCTGATTTTTTTTATTTATATACAATATCTTCCATCCATGTAGCGAGCTTTAGGCCAGTGACTCCCAAACCAGTTGGCTTTAGTGTTAGAGTTGGTGCTCGGAGTGCCAATTCGGTTCGTATTTATGTCCGATTCATAAATACGAGCAATTGTATTTTCCATAATATTACTAATTTCAGTGGTAGCACCATTGTCTTTTATTCATTTATTCAATCTAATTGCGATTAGATATCTAATTACGATTAGATCGAAACTGAATCTGGTTCAGTGATAAGTGTATATTAGACAAAGACCCTAGGATTTACAGTATAGTGCGCAGTTATAACGTAGTTTGTAATTGACATTGGGAAACGCACTATTAGTTGTATATCCTTAAATAAAGTTTCTGGTCAAGATTTGCTAACACGGGTCGGTTAGTAAGATCCATTGAGACCAGTACATGTCGTATATCGTGACTTGGTCCGATGGTTTATCCCAGTGAACCATGAGTCTCAGGAGACTCGTATAGACATGTAAGTGTTTATTTGATAAGACACTGAACGACTCACTGAATGTTTCCTAATAAATGGTACACCAACGTCAATAGTAACATTCTCAAGTTGAGCGAGCATAGTGGTCCTTCCACTTGAGATACCATTATGGATATTTGAGCTATCCTCCACACTTTGATGGCAGTCACGTTAACGATCTAGTCATGATCAGACCTTCGCTTGTTCATTGAGTCTGGACTGATGCTCATGATATCCTGTGTGTATCAATATTGGATCCGTCAGTCCTGTGTATAAGGCATATGCATCCAGCACGTGTTTACGATCTAGTAAATCCATGGCCGTGGTATAACTTCAGAAACCAGTTCTGAGTGTTATTTAGAGATCGTAAATTGAAAGTCAACTGTATTATACTGAACATATTTGACGTTCTGATCTATATCCCATGTATAATACGGATGGCCTGTGACGGAGGGATTATACGTATGCTATGACATCGACTTGAATAGTTTAGCGAGATTATCTGTGGTTGTCATAATCCATGAGTGGGTGGATTATGGACACGAAATTGGATTTCGTGACGGATAAACCTAAACTTAGAGAGTTCCATAATATGAAGTGTACTCGTTGAGCACTTGGGCAACGCGACATGAATAATACAGATGATTCATTATACTTCATCGGATTAAGTCAGTTAATTCGGATCGTTTAATCGTTAAACAACAACACATGCAAATTAGGGGATTTTGTCCGCTAATAATTATTGTGTATTTGTATTTGATACATAATACGATTAGATATACATTAATTATTCGTCAAATTAGATTTTTACACATGCCATAAATATATGTATTTGTTCTTTAATGTAAATAAAAATACATATATGCTTGTTATTTAATTATTTATTTATTTAATTGTTAAATAATTACATTAATGAAAAATTAAATCTTATCTTTTTTGTCATAATTGCTATTACAAATGGTGAGATTTAATTGGTAACACATGGCATGAATTAAAATAATATTTGTGTGTCCAATTTTGATTGGATATTATAAAGATTAATGAACTTAATTTGATTAAATTTTGAAAGACAAAATTACCCCCAACCTATGCTTGTTTCGGTCAAACCTATAAAAGAAGAAAAATTGTTTTTCCTCATACTCTTCTTCACTTTTATTGCCGAGAGCTTCCTTAAAAAAATGGGTTTCATTTTTGTTTGATGAAACAAGAAGAAAAAGTGAAGAAAACTCAAAGAAATCTTAAGGATTCATGAGATTTAAAGGTAACTCTCTACATCCTAAAGTCTAGAAAGAATGTTTCTTATTTCTTGAGTTGTTATAAAAGTTCTAGGGTTCCTGTTTTTGGCTTTTTTTGTGGTTGATGGAGAAGGAAGATAATGCATGTGTGAAATGTAGATTGGATGGAATTAGTGTAATTCTAGGCCAATTTAATCAATTGTTGTAGGAAAACTTTGTTGCCATTCTAGAGTGTGATAGCCACTCTTATTATGCCTAGAATTGTTCTAGAGTTATTCATTAGTGGTGACTTTGGATTGGTGTTTGATTAATTTGATTAATCTTGGTGAAAATTGGATTTAAAGCATGATATGTGAACTATTTTTATATACTGATCAGACCTGGAAGTTATTCTGATTTGGTGATGAAAATGTTGTCTTTAGAATGTATTGGATGTATTTTGGGTGTTGGCATAATTGCCGGAAAGTGTTTCCGACTTGAAATAAGCGAAAACGGCCAAAAACGGCGTTACCAGGTGGATTTTGAGCCAACCGGGTGACGACTACCCAAACAGTGAATCCATCACTGTTCGGGTAGCCCATGAACTGCCCCAACACTATTGGAGCTGACCTGGGTAGTTTCCATAAGTGTCGGGTAGTTGGTTCGGTCAAAAACGCGTTTTAGGCTATTTTGCGGAAAAATCATTATTGTAAAAGTTTCGCGAGTTTTCAATCATGTTTATATCAATATTTGATATTGAATAAATAGGGTTAGGTGAAATATGAATAAAATATTCATATTAGATATTGAATAATTTATTTAGTATTTTGAAAAAGTTTTAAAATATGTTTTCGCCCGAACCCACGCTTCCGCTGCGCCCCATCGCCCAAAACCCCAACAAAAATGGTATTAGAGCGGGTCTGATGCTTCATCCATTATATTATTCATGCTTGATATTAGATATATAATCCAATTTTAATGTTCGCATATGCTAGGAATCTATATACGTTTCTTTACTATTCGGTTCTTCACCAAAGAAAATGTAACGGAAAATTTAATTGTTAAATTAAGTTATATTTTCATAGGTGGAATTGAAATGTTTAGAAAATGATTTAGCTTAAAATTCTGCATTTGATGTAGATTAAAACTTCCATAGGTAAATCCCCGCTTTTAAATATGGCTGTAAAGTAACATGTATTGGATACATGTTTCTTGGTTTGTCTTCTCAGTACAGTTTATGGGTATTTTTCTATGAGTGCATCCGAGATCGTGCCAAAGATGTGAGGGTGTAGTTATAGGATTATTATCCATACCGGTTGTATATTGATACTGGATAAATTCAAGTGAAAGTGGAAATCCTGAAAGTGCCAAAGCTGTAAGGACTACACCGGTAGCTTGAGTTTATTATTGACAACTGTAGCCTTGATACGCCTCCTGTAGGGTTCTCTAAGAACTAGTCCAAGATCAATTAAGCATAAAATTTGTGTGAATAATCAAAGTAAGTTGCAGAAAAAGTACTCACATTGATCGGCAATGAGGATGTAGGATTTCAAAATTTTTGCTCATTTGTGTATTGCTACAAGCTCCTCCTTTTATTGTATGTTGAGCTCCAAGATTTGGTGAATGAATTCCAAACTCATGGGAGTAGTTTCCCTATCACCTTTGTTGACCCTTTTGTGTGCTAGCACTTGAGATTTTTGAAACAAAAATCACTTAGCAAGAAGCCAAGCTTCACGCCAATGGAGAGAAAAATGGGGAAGAGTTTCGGCCAAGCCATGGTGGGAGAGAAAAATAAATGTGTTTTTGTGATGTGTTATGTAAAATGATTTCCAAAAATCAATTACATAATACTAAAATCAAATCTTTTGTATATATCTTTCACAAATCAAGTTAGTGTGTAAGACAAGTTACCAAAATTCCACCAACTTCTATCAACCAAAAGTTGATAAAGTTAACTAGGTGATGTGACTTGTGTGGGCCCCACTTTCATTTAAAATCCGAGTGGGCCCGCAAACACATTCCGGGCTCGGGTTCGTTAATTCTGAATTAACGAATTTTCCGTTGCGACTTAATTAAATCAAATTTAATTAAAAAATAATGCCTAGCAAAATTATTATTTAAAGTCGCTTGCGAACTAATTCTAAATTAATTCGTTCGCCCGAATTAAAATCCAATTTTAATTCCGTTATGAAATCTAATTTCATTTAATATATCGAATATATCGACTAATTCCAATTAATCGTTCTCTCTCTTTTATTGAATTTTATCGTAGATAAATTTTTGCCGTAATTAATCCTAGATTAATTTTCTCTCTTTTCTAATTAATCTCAGATTAATTATGTTCGAGTCAAACGTCATCGGTGAATCTTCAGGAAGCGACCCATGAGATCCTGCATATATTGGCAGTAAATCCGTTCGTCAGACTATCCGAACACGTGCGTACCCGGTACCACGTTCTAACCGATTTACAGGACATGGTTAGCTTCTAGCAAAGCACCGTGTCTACCCATTCTCCAGAAATATTCTTTTAAGGAATATGTAATCTATGTCAGGCGTAGTATATGTAGTATTGCGTATTGCGATCCAGTATCGATTATCACATGCTAGGCCTAGGGTTGGAATTGTGTATGCCCCGTACGAAGCATATATCGGATCTCTGGTAACTAGTCTCTATAATCGGATAATCATGACCTAGTCATATTATCCCGATGACTGCAGTACTTAAGTGTACTAGTTTCGTGTCCTGCGTGATCATCATCTCCATATGACTGAAGTGATCACATCCAATACACTACGATTCTCAGTATACCCAGAAGAGGTGTACATAGAACCTGTTAAAGCCCCTGATGACCAAAACCAAAGTATATTGATTGTCGCAAGTATTAGCGATGCAAGTCTCAGGTTAAGACCAAATACACCTACCCTGATTCGGATTCCCATAGACACATAGTCATACTACCAATGGGATTCCGATGGGTCTATCTAGAGCAAAGCTGTTTCCGTACCATCGGTAAACAGAACCTCCTATTACACTTGCATGAGTATCCAATACCCAATTATATGAGAACTATGCTATTATGCCTCCATAATGCGCACAAGTGCAATACTAGTCTATTCCGCATTATCGATGTCCAGTCTCGATAATACTGCGACTAGGGATATTTAATGATTAAACCTTAGTGGATTAATATTGTCTCATATCTTATTAATCCGGTACTAATCATATGGACTTTTATCATTTATATATATCGGTAATCCAATTACAAATGATAAAATAGCAATTTCCTTTGTCACAGAGTTTAATTGTACAACAACACAATGTTCTGTACAAATAGTGATGCTATGGGTCATAATTATCTAACAATCTCCTACTTGGCCTATAGCCAATCACTCAAGTGTCCTACACCTGAACTATGTACGGGTCGCTCAAACTTCTGCTGAGAAATAGTTTTCGTTAGCGGATTTTCAATGTTATCATCTGATGTAATTTATTCGATCATCACATCGCCACGATGTATGATCGAACAAATCAGATGAAATAATCGAAGTATATATTTGGATCGTTGATGAGACAGCGGTTCCTTAGCCTGCGCTGGAGCCTAGCTTAGCTGCTAACAGAACTACACCTAATCCAATTAGGATTATATAGATCTTAAATGCTTCTTTTGCTGCCTCAGCTGCAGCAATGTTCCGCTCTTGTTGTTTATACGACAATAATATCTTGCTTAGAAGATTTCTAGCTCACTGTTCCGTTATTCAAACTAAATAAGTACCCTTATTACGACTTAAAGTCGTCTTTGTCAGTTTGGAAACTTGCAGCGGTGAACCTAGTCACCTCAAGTTATTTTTCTCCATAAATTAAGAAAGCATCCTTAGTTCAACCAAGATACTCAAGGATGTTCTTTACATCAACCCATTGACCATCACATGGATTGGCCTTATATTGTCTACATATGCTCAAAGCATATGAGACATTAGGTCACATACATTTCAAAAACGTACAAACTCTGGGAGGGTAGTCAATAGCTTTCTAGATCTATCCCAGTAGATCTTTATTCCTAGAATAAAGCTTGCTTCTCCCAGGTATTCTATGGAGAATTTTAATGAAAGCCAAGCTTTCACCGATTATATAATATGGGAATATCATTTCCAAGAAATAATATGTCATCAACGTATAGGACAATCATTGTCAATGCGCTCCCACTAACCTTCTTATATACACAAGAATTATATTCGTTTTGAATTTACTCGTATACCGTCATGATTACATCAAAATGATAGTTCCAAAAACACAATGCTTGCTTCAATCCATAAATGGATCGATTAACTTGCAAACCTTGTCTGCATGTTTTGACACGACAAAACCGTTAGGATGTTGTAAACATCCTCCAAAAGGTTTCCGTTTAAGGAAAGCGGCTTTGACGTTCAGCTGCCATATTTCATAAATGAAACATGCAGCATTAGCAAGCATTATCCAAATGGATTTAATCATGGCAACAAGTGAAAAAGTTTCGTCGTAGTCGATACTATGTCGTTGACGATACCCTTTCTGTACAAGCCTAGCTATGTACATTTATATATTGCCATCCATGTATGTCTTCCTTGAAGACACATATAGTACTAATAGGCACAATACCTTCTGGTACATCAACTAGTGTCCAAACTTAGTTGGTATATATGGAATCCATTTCGGACTTCATGGCACTTTGCCATAAAAGGAGTTGATACCTTGTATCACTTCCTCATACGTAGCCGATTCGTCTTCCTCAATAAGATTAATATCTACATGAGGTGAAATCAGAAACCCATACCTCCCAGGTTATTTTTTGACTCTCTCCGACCTACATGGTTCTTGTGTATTCGAAGAGTATTGGTACAGTTTCATCCCTGATGAACTGTTAGTGTTCAGTGAGGACTCGGTGCCTGGAACAGTATTACTCCAATTTTCATCGAGTTTTACTTTCCTCCCACTTACCACTGCGTATAGGAATTCCTCTTAGGAAAACCGCATGGAGAGCAACAATTACATTGTTTTCTTGTGAGTTGTATAAGTACTATACTTTGGTTTCCCTATGCAAACCCATAAATGAGGCACTTATCCGATTTGGGTTCTAGTTTGGGATCATCCAAACATATGCCCAACATTTCCAAATCTTCAGGAATGAGAAAACCCGGTTTATTTCATGTTCATATCTAATATGAAGTCTGTCTAATAGATTTTCATGGAACCTTATTCAAAATAAGTATTGTAATGTTTAATGTGTATCCTCAAAAGGAAATTGATAGCTCAGAGTGACTCATCATTAACCTTATTATGTCCAACAAAGTTCGATTTCTCTGTTTGGACACACCGTCAAATTGAGGTGTTCTATGAAGAGTCCAATATGAAATAATATCATACTCTTTCAAGTAATCGAGAAACTCATTGCTTAAGTATTCTCCACCACGGTCCGACCGTAACGTTTTAATACTTTTGCTGGTCTGTTTTTCTACTTCATGTTGAAACTCTTTGAATTACTCAAAAGTTTCTGACTTGTGTTTCATAAGATACACATAACCGTGGGCCCACATCCGTAAATGTTACGAAGTATTCATATTCATCTCTAGCCTAGATAGACATGGGCCCACTTACGTCACAATGAATGAGGGCTAACAGATCGGTGGCACTTGCACTTTTACCAAGTAAAAGATGTTTTAGGCACTTTGCCTAATAAACTAGATTCGTAGACATCATTTGAATTAGAATCAAATCTGTCCTAGTATCCACTCTTCAAAAGTGTGGATATACGAGTCTTGTCTAATGTGTCCCAGACAACAATGCCATTTTAAGTCTCAACAGATTTATTAAGTTTGAGCTTTTGTTTGTCATATTATATGTTTGAGATTTGTTTATATTCAAAATATAACTACTGTTATTCACATCTAATGTGTTTATCTCAATATCATCTTTATAAACAAAACACTTAGTGTTCTCGAATATAAAGGTATACCCGCAACGGGTTAAACTAGATACATAGATAATGTTCCTAGTCAAACTAGATACATTATAAAAGTTTCCTAATTTAAGTACATGCCTAAATGGAAGTTCCAAAACTTAGGTTTCTATGGCCAAAACAGCGACTCTCGTCTCGTTTCCAACTCATTGGTCAATCTCACCTGAAGTCAGTATCCTGCTAATCAGTAGATCCCGCACATCAGTACATATGTATGTACCACATCCAGTATCTAAAATCCAATTTTAAAACCAGTAGTGGACATGTATATAACAAACATACCAGAAGCCGAACCCTTGTCCGTCTTTACTTCCTTCATGTCTGCTTTGTGTCCCGACGCCACGCACCTTACGTCATGATGTGTTCTGGAAATAAGCCCTAAATTGATTCTACCTTGTGCACGTCATGACACACGTGGACTCGCGTCGATACGTGAACCAAAACAGCTCACTGTCTCGGTCATCTCCAAGTCGCGTCGCGACATGGAAGTCGTTACGTCGCGACTCGCGGCCATTTGCCAAGATATATTTTTTTACCAATTCAGTCTCGACTCAGGATTTTAGAGCCCACCTGAAGGACTTCTTATCATCTTATACATAGGTAAATTACCATGAAATATTCGAAAATTCAATAATCTTTTCGAAGGATATTTTACGATATGCGTTCTAACTAATTTTTCCATTAAAGGATATCACAGGAACCCCAAATCCTTTCGGCGTAGTGGAGTTACGCCAGTCAAATTCCAAATTAGTGAGTGAGCACTTTCTTTTAAGTTGATTATTATTATGTTGTTGGACTTACTTTTTGCTTTTAGGGTGTTAGCCAATTTCATTTATCAATTACTTTTTGTTTAGCATATTTTGAGAAAAGATTTAGAAAATAAATGTTTTCAAAACATGAGATTAATATTTTTGAAGCATGGGGGAAAAATCCACCTCATTTTGTAACTTTTCACAGATATGGAATGACGGAGAGGACATGTGCACATGTAGAAGACTGGGGGGACGGTGATACGTAACCCCCCAAGACTACTAGTTTCAGTGACAGAAGTGGCATGCTTCGGGGGACGGCGATACGTAACCCCCCAAAGTAATGGATTTGCACTCCTGGCTCTAGTAACGCCCCCACACGTCAAGTTTTTCATAGACTGGTCAGTTTTCAGATATCAAGTTTTCAGAAACCAGTTTTCAAAGATCCGATATTAGAAACAGTTTTAAGAAAATAGACATTTCAGAATTAGTTTTTAGATCAGATTTTCAGATATAAGGTTATAGAACCAGACTTTCAATAGAATATTTCATAAAAGTTACACTTTATAAAAGAGATTCCAGATAAGATTTTCTGAAAATATTTCATAGTTTTCAGAAAAGCAAAAGGATTTTCTTATAATTTAATTTTCTGAAAGAACATTAGTTATAGAATTAAACATTTTCATTATAGTATTTCAGTTTTTATTTTAAATCGTCCACTCACTTAGATCGTTCAAACGGTCTAACCCCCCACTCCAGTGTTTTGTTTTGCAGGCATTCCTGGAGGACGAGCTCGAGATGATGGATACTAATGACAGTCACTAGGGTGTTCGGTCCACCAGGTCAAGTCAGAAATTAAGTCCAGTTTAGTCGGAGTCAGAGAGTGTATTGTAATATATATATATATATATTATATATATATATATATATATATATTTCATTATAGAAGTTATTGTCATTGTTGAAATGTGTATTTAACCAGAGTATTCAGTAGTAATAGTATTACACATACATAGTCGATGAGTTGGCTATGGTCTCATACATCGGTTCATGTATATGTGTGAGATAAGAATATCAGTTATTAGAGGTCAGAGGCTCAAGGGGATAGTACGGCCTATTCCCCGCCGTAGCATCTCCCGGATTGGGGATGTTACATGTGATTGGTAAAGTTGTTTTATATGTTGGTCTTCTACTGCAGTATTGCCTGAGGGTATATTGTCGATGTTTAATAGCACGTAAAGATAACTTTTATGTGCTATTAACATAGAGAAAATAGTCTTTGATTACCTCCGAATTTAATAGGTGTAGAATTAAATATCTTTCAATTGTTGGTTTGGGATGTGAAACCTTCAATTGCGTAATAAAAAGAATCAATAACTGAATATAGGAGTTTGATACAATAGGGATTCCCGATGCTTTACTGCTTTTCTCTACTGATATATCTAAGAAGTTATCTATAGTTTTTATCTTAAATTGACAATCCAATCCTTTCTTTAATTAAGTTATTGGTAAACATTTTTTCTTAAGTAAATTAGTTCAGTGTAACCATCTATTTGTGGAATCGACACTCCAACTATATTGCGATAACCACGGATACTTTTTGGGTGTAATCAAAATTTGGCACTGTTGCCGGGGAGATGGTTTACAGGCAAAAAAGAGCAGGTTTGCTTGGTCAACAACAAAAGCGGTAACTTTGTTCCATCTTATTTTATTATTATTATTATTGACTTATTTATTTTATTTTATTTCAATTTCAGTTTTAGTTTAGTTTTGATTATTCGTTTATTTTTTTAATTATTTTTTTAGTTTATTAATTTTATTTCAGTTTTAATTTTAATTTTGAATTTTAATTAATTAATTAATTTATTTTTAGTTTATTCTTTTATTTTTGTTTCTAGTTTTATTTGTGTTTAATTGCATGCCTAGACGTATGGATAAGGTTGGTAGATTTGTTAGGATTGAAGAAGAAAACTTATACTCAAAAAGTCTGTTTGATAATATTTTTTACATACCATCCACATCTAGCACACACAGTATGAGTGAGTACGAGAGACCACCCATGAGGACTCTTGAAGAGTACCTCCATCCCACTCGCACAGCTACACCATCAGGCATTATGTTTCCTCCTAATGTACCACATATAGATTTTAAACCTAAAATGATATGGTATCTCCCGACCATTAATGGTTTGGAGAACGAGAACCCTTATGCGCACATCAGAGAATTTTAAGAGGTTGTCACAACTTTCCATGACCGTTTCGAAACCACAGACACAATTAGACTTAAGTTCTTCCCATTTGCCCGCAAGGATAGAGTTAAACGCTCGTTGTATTCCCTGAGACCTAGGTCAATAGGATCAAGGAGCGAGATGACACAAGCATTATTTAATAAATACTTCCAACACCATAAGACGAATGCCTTGAAAAGACAAATAACTACATTCTCTCAAAAAGACAGTGGAACCCTTTATCAAATATGGAAGAGGTATAAGGAGATGTTAGCGAGTTGTCCTCACCATGGATATGAGAGTTCGTGCTTAGTGAGATATTTTTATAACGGTATAACCCCTAGTGAGCGCCAATTCATGGAGACAATGTGCAATGGTGAGTTCATCCGAAAATGCCCTGATGAGGCATTAGAGTACTTAAATGACCTAGCTGAGAAATATCATACTTGGACTGGACCAAATGCCGTTGATAGTACTGATACGACACACCCTACTTCTTCTAGTAGAGGCATAAACCACTTTAGAGAAGATGATAGACTTAAGGAATAAGTTGAGCTATTAACTAGACAGATAGCCAGAGATAACCAGACTATGCATGCAGTAGCCCATTTAGAACCTTAAAGGGTATGTTTTGTGTGTAAGGGAATTGACCATCTAGCCCAAGAGTACCCATTATATGGTGAGATGATGGGCACATATGAGGAACACTCCAACACTTTCGGGATGTACAAGAAGCCATACACACCTTATTCATATACTTATATTCTAAGTTGTCGGAACCATCCCAATCTTAGTTGGAAATAGGAGTCTTATAAGCTTACCCAGATATCACAGCCTAGAGGTTATATTGCCCCCCAATATCACACACATGTCGTTCCTATGAATTCTTTAGAGGATATTATGTAAGCATTTGTGGAGGCCCAGAAAGCATTTGTGGAGACCAAAAACAAAACCAATCAAAAGTTTCAGTCACTAATAACCCAAATGGCTAAGGAGAATAAGGAGATTAAGAGTCAGGTCTCAAAATTTACTAATGTCCTAAGTCTCTTAGAACCAGGCAAATTCCCATCTCAAACTCAACCTAGTCCATAAGGGCAATACATGGCACAGGCTAATCATGAGGCATCCAATATAAAAAGTGTTAATGTCATAATCATTAGGAGTGGTAAGGAGGTAGGCTTACAACACACTCCCAACACTGCAAGAGCCAGTAAAGATAGTAATGTAAATACCCATCAGGAAGAACAAGTGCCATTTATCCAAGTTAGAGTACCATTTCCTCAATCACTTAGGCCCACAACGTGAGTTCCAGACCCAAATGGTGAGATCCTAGAACATTTGAAGCAGGTAAAGCTCAACCTTCCTCTATTGCATGTTATAAAACATGTTCCCACTTATGCGAAGGTTTTGAAGGATCTATTCACCATAAAGAGAAAGTATCATGTAAAGAAGACTGTATTTTTTACGGAGCAGGCTAGTGCAGTAATTGAATAGAGGACTCACCAAAGTATAAAGATCCAGGATGTCCCACTATTATTAACCAGCGTAAACACACGCGTATAACGCAAGCGCACGTATCGTTCAAGTAGTATAAACATATAGATCCCACGAGGACTTAATTCATACTGTTGTTACTAATTATTAAATCTATTTATTTACAAGTAACTAATTAAGGGAGAATAGAATGATTGCTTGATTGGTTGTTTGAATGTGGATTTACTAAAAAAAATACCTAAAAGAAAACACTAAGGAAAATAAACAAAAGACACAAATATCTAGGGTTGTGATTTCACACAATATTATTCTAATGATGAATTGATTCTCTTATATATGTGTATTAAATCAGTCTACTAACCTGGTACACAAAATTATGTAAAAGCCTCTTCTGATGGCCAGACACAAATACCCAGTATAACCCAATTAATCATATTCCTATGTTAACCAAGTTATCTGAATTCATTAAGTTCAAGTTCCAATTATGGCTACCCACGCCCGGCGGGTATATTCCTATCATGTAAGGAAATATATTAAAGGGTTATATATCCTCAAGGAAGATCGTGAGCTATTGAATCGAAGGTTGAAACCTAAAATCCATTTTCCAAGTTCATTTTAAGTTTACCACATCAATCTTATTGGTGATCAGGCAACAAGAAGCATTAGGCTTAAGATTCAATAAACAAACTAAAGAATTACCCATAATATAATTAAATCAATTATTAAGCTTGTAAATATTGTGTTTCATCACTTCCATAGGAAAATAAAACGCTGGGGTTAGAGGATCCACTTTTAGAAATCTCACTTTATTATTATATGGAAATTGTTAGTGTTACTCAGTTAAGTTGAACCAGCCATAAATATGATGTTATTATTTATCCATAAACCAACCATATAGGCGGTAATCATCTGTAACCTAATGACGACCTATAAGCTTTGTCACATTATGTTACATAATTAAAACCAGCCATTAAGGCGGTATCAACTTTTAATTCATATTATTAAATTACAATTTCCATATTATAAATTAAGTGAGATTAATCTACCTTTATTATTTCTAATTTAGAAATTTCCCTTATTATAATATATGAATTTGTATGATAATTACCAACCGACCATATAGGCGGTATCCTGATTATGTCAGATTGAATTAATTCCAACCGACCATATAGGCGGTATCCCATTAAGTTAGGTTAAAATCAATTTAATTAAGTCCAACCGACCATATAAGCAGTATCCAATTAAATCAGGTTTTAAGATAATTTATATATTATAATTGAGGGAGACTAACCTAAATTATAATAGTAAAAAGCTTCACCCTTCCCAGCAGTAAATAAACTACTGAACATAAAAAGAAATAAAAAGTAAATAAATAAAAATAATTACTGAAAGTAAAAATACATAATTAAAAGTGCTAAAAGTAAATTACTGAATGTAAAAGTGCATAAAATAAATTACTGAAAGTAAAAGTGCATAATTAAAAGTGCTAAAAGTAAATAAATAAAGAAAAATGCTTAAATTAAATTATAAAAACTTAAACAAACAAGAAAAAATCCTTAGTCCCTTATTAGGAACTCTAGGAAGGTACGATTTGAATTCTAAAATCGAGCTGAATTTATAGGCGTCTCTAAGACTAGCGTGTCGCGACGCGCGGTTGATTTCTGCCACGTTGCGCGAAACTCCCGGAGATGGTGACACGTGGCTTGAGCTGACTGATTATCTCAATTATTGGCACCGAGTCACGACGCGTAAGAAGCCTTGTGTCGCGACTCTGACGTCATGATGCCGTCAGTAATAATGTGTCTTCAATGATGAGTGTCGGCAGCATGTGATGGTGACACGTGGCACGACGCACGTTAGCATATTTGCTGACACGTGGCAGACACATGTTAGCAAGGCGCATGATAGCAAACATCTCTTATTGTGACACGTGTCTGACGCACGTTAGCGGTGCACGTTAGCGGTCGCGATGCAAGAGTATTGCACGTCGCGATGCTCAAAAGACAATTTTGCCCTTTTGTCCGTTTTCACTATTTTGGCCCTGATTTGATTCCAGTAAGTCCTGAAACTTTATTTATCTATAAAAAAATACAAAACACATCAAAATACTCACCAAACTCTAGAAACTATACAAAATATTAAGTTAAAAGAGTGGGAAATGGTGATCTATTTACTACTCATTACACCCTCAAACCTAACATTTTGCTAGTCCTCGAGCAAAACAACAAGATAAAATAACATAAACATCTTTAAAATAAAAATTAAACTAAACCACTTTCATAGAGATCACGGTTGCATTTAGCATATGCAACAAGCTTTTAAACCTCTAGGTGTCTCTAGTGGAAGAGTTGTAGTCTCGTGAGGGCTTACAACAATGATACCCATAAACATTAATGTAAAACTAATGCACAAAAAAGCAAAAAGACAAAAGAAAAGAGAATAAACAAGTTAATGACTAAATAGGTGAAACTCCTTATCCAAGTTAATAGTTGTTTTCTTTCTTTCTAAATTACCGAATAAGTAAATCCTCCGCTTATTTTTTTATTATTCTCCATATACACAACTAACAAGGTATTAATCAAGTCATTGTGCCCACAATATTCTTAAGTGTATTTGAAAATAGGGTAATATTTTTGTCCTAAAGTTATATCAGAATTCACACCTTTTTTTAAGCAATGGAATATTTTTCTGATATTTTTTTATTGCGAAAGGTAAATAAATTAACATCTTCAATCCATGTAACGAGCTTTGGGTCAGTGACTCCCAAGCCAGTTAGCTTTAGGGCACTAGATGTTAAGACACCCCTACAAACTTAATTACTCGGATTTCAGATAACTCTTTTTATTTTTATAACATCTTTGATCCATGTAGCGAGCTTGAGGTCAGTGACTCCCAAACCAATTGGTTTTAGGGCACTTGATGTTATAACACCCATACAGACTTAATTACTCGGATCTCAGACATTTTTTTTAATCCCATCGCTTTTTTTGGATGCTTCCTCTAATTAAACTAGAGCACTGAATATTACAATCTCATCAATTACATCTCATGTCTGTATGTTACCATGTATGTTGATAATATATGTCAAATGAGCATATAAAGATTCATTTTAGTCAGTATTATGGAGGATTCATAAATTAAATAATTCAAAAGGAAATAAACAAAAATTAACTTGTTCCGAAATAGGTTGAGATACGTCTCAGGAGTAGAAATTCCTTACACAGTTATCTCACATCAATTTCACCCGATTAATCAAGTTAAAAACACAAAAACACAAAATATTTTTTAATTTTTGTAAAATTTTTTAAATTTAATTTTTTTGAATTTTTTTACTAAAAATAAAAACAACATAAAAACAAGATACTAGTCAACTATTCCCCTTCCCCAAACCTAAATGAGACATTGTCCCCAATGTCTTAAAAAGTAGAAAAATAGTTATAAGATAATACTGGTTAGCTGAAATTCTACAACTAAAGGGAAATTTAAAGGTTAAGATCCAGATTTATTTGACGTTTCTTACCACGATCATTATCAGACCAGTTTATCTTGGAAATGATATGGTCAATTTGTGGTTCAAAAGCTAAGATTTGGTCAATTAAATCTGGGGCAATTCTGGCAGGGAAAAGGAGTTCTTTTACAGGTTTTGACACGAACCCATTTCTTCGAGCATCATCAAGAAACACACAAAGAAAATCATAAAATCCATCAGCATTAAACAGTCCAATCGGTTTTTGGTGTATGTTCAGGTTCACCCAAGATAGTACTGTAAAAATTTCCTCCATTGTGCCCAAGCCACATGGCAAAGCAATAAAAACATCAACATGGTTAATCATTTCTACCAGTCGTTCAGACATACCTGGCATGATCAGTTCCTCTTCGTTTGATGGTCCAATAAGATTTACCTCTGCCAAAGGTTTTGGGATGATTCCCAAGACTTGACTGCCTCTTTCTTGTACAGCCATTGAAATGATCCCCATTAATCCAAGATTACCACCGCCATATACTAAGTGTATATTCCTTTCAGCAATGACTCGACCCAATTCATGTGCTGCCTCAATGAACTCTTGCTTAGAACCAACACTAGTACCACAAAAGACACATATGTTTACAACTCATCTTCTTGAAGTGCCTTCCATTTTAACTCTGGATTCCTTCAAAAGTACAATGATGAGTTGAATTTATAGCACCTGAAAAAAGGTAAGTAATAATAGCACTAGTATCTTCTCAAGGACGATTCTTAGCTAAATAATAAAAGAAATCGTGAAAGGTCAAAAATTATGGATCCTGTCGACGAAAATAAAGATAATTACAACAGAAAAGCAGATCAAAACAATTATTAAGGCAACGGAATTATGTATGTAATACGCCACTCGCTTGGTATATAAATTCATTAGGATGCGTCTCAAGAATCCATTCCTTACTCAGCCATCACTAATGAATTAGCTCTCATCTTTGTGATTGCCATACACCATTCTTTTTATTTTACTTTGCCTTACATGCTCCGTTTGTGCCTTTCTCTACAAAAATAACACACAAAACTAAAAATTCTACAACATGTATACACAAAATATGAAAACAAAAATTATAAAAAATTGCATGGGTTGCCTCTCTAAATTTTTCGTCTTCAGCCAGACGTGACTGAATTCCATTTGTCAAGGAGGTTTCAGCGTGGTTTTGGATTTCCGATTAAAGACAATCCATGTGCATTGCTTTTGAAGGGTCTCTTCCAACGGTAAAGTGGCAAAAAGAATTTTGTCTCATTCAGTGCTCGTGCCACCTTTTTAAACTTTGTTGCTCCAGTGATTCTGGAAAGAAAATCAGGAGGTCTCGTATGGTACTTGACTTGAAATGGAAATTCAATTCTGTCAAGTTTTTGGGTGATATCTTTGATCTGAACTCCCCAAAACAGTGATGTTTCACCTGAATGTATGAGATCATCAATATGGTCGGTCATTTGCTCCTTCATTTGTCATGCATCTTGCTCCACCTTTTCTTCATAGATTTATTTTAAAATTTCCTCATTCAGTTCTTCATCTATCATCTGTGAAATGCATGCTCCATAAATTTCAACTTGAGGATGTAAGAATGTGTCTTATTTTATGTCTTCATCCTCTGTAATTGATATGATTGGTTCAGGTAGCTCTTCTTCAAACATTAGTGCAAAACATGCTCCAAGATCTTCATTTTGAAGATGGAAAGTTTCATCCTCACTTGTCGGTGCAGTTGGTACAAACAGTTCTTCTTCTTGATATTCGTCAGAGTCCGATGAATAATAAAAATCAAATTGAGAATTTGTTGGTTTTGGCTCCGGAACTGATACCTCTGATTCTTGATACTGCTTAGCCTCGTCCTCTGCTAAGGTGTCATGATGAAACTCTGGATACTCGAAGGCTTCTTCAGTATTATTTGAATTTTCTCCGTGAGATACCTCTGAATTTGATCTGTCATCCTATGTATGTATGCTGCTTGACTCTTAAATTGTGCACCAAATTGAGCTTCCTGTTCCTCGAGCCAATCTTTGAGCATGTCAATCAACTAATCTTCCTCTGATGGTTCTGGTTCTTGATGAAGATCTTAAATGGATGGTGAATAAGATGAAAAATGTGGTTCAGTGAAATATGCTGGTTCTTCATACCTTGAATGATTCCGATAATTCTGCCACCCTGAAAAGTATATACATTGATCACTTGGGTGGTTACCATCGCATATTTCACATCTTCCCATTGGGTTCTGTAATGGTCGGGCAAATGTTGTATTGATTGGTTCTGACGTACAGTGATAATTAGGTTGGACAACAGGCCTCTGAAAACCGGATTGTTGCTCCCTGATTTGGGGAGTATCTTCTTCTAGTAAAGCTCGTAATCTTTCAATCTCCCAATAATGTTCCATTTTTCAACCACCTGAAAAATAAAAAGAAAGAAATAAAAATTACAGATAAAAATAAAGAAAATTAGATATAAGTAAATTAGATAGCTTCAAAATTAATAACTCAAGAAAAATAAGTCCCCGGCAATGGCGCCAAAAACTTGACGGGCGTAAACACACGCGTATAACGTAAGCGAACATATCGTTCAAGTAGTATAAAAATATCGATCCCACGAGGACTTAATTCCTACTATTGTTACTAATTATTGAATATATTTAGTTACAAGTATCTACTTAAGGGAGAAGAGAATGATTGCATGATTGGTTGTTTGAACGTGGATTTACTAAACAAAATACCTATAAGAAAATACTAAGGAAAATAAATAAAAGACACAAATATCTAGGGTTGTGATTTCACACAATATTATTCTAATGATGAATTGATTCTCTTAAATATGTGTATTAAATTAGTCTGCTAACCTGGTACATGAAATTATGTAAAACCCTCTTCTGATGGTCAGACATAAATACCCAGTATAACCCAATTAATCATATTCATATGTTAACCAAGTTATCTAAATTCATTAAGTTCAAGTTCCAATTATGGCTACCCACGCCCGACAGGTATATTCCTATCATGTAAGGAAATTTATTAAAGGGTTATCTATCCTCAAGGAAGATCGTAAGCTATTGAATCTAAGGCTGAAACCTAAAATCCCTTTTCCAAGTTCATTTTAAGTTTACCACATTAATCTTATTGGTGATCAGGCAACAAGAAACATTAGGCTTAAGATTCAATAAACAAACTAAAGAATTACCTATAATATAATTAAATCAATTATTAAGCTTGTACATATTGTGTTTCATCACTTCCCTAGGAAAATAAATCGTTGGGGTTAGGGGATCCACTTTTAGAGATCTCATTTTATTATAATATGGAAATTCTTAGTGTTACCAAATTAAGTTGATTCAGCCATAAATGTGATGTTATTATTTATCCATAAACCGTCCATATAGGCGGTAATCATCTGTCACCTAAAGATCGACCTATAAGTGGTGTCACATTATGTTACATAATTAAAACCAACCATTAAGGCGGTATCAACTTTTAATCCATATTATTAAATTACAATTTCCATATTATAAATTAAGTGAAATTAATCTACCTTTAATATTTTTAATTTAGAAATCTCCTTTATTATTATATAAATCTGTGTGATAATTACCAACCGACCATATAGGCGGTATCCCATTAAGTCAGGTTAAAAACAATTTAATTAAGTCCAACCGACCATATAGACGGTATCCAATTAAGTCAGGTTTTAAGATAATTTATATATTATAATTGAGGGAGATTAATCTAAATTATTATAGTAAAAAGCTTCACCCTTCTCCAGCAGTAAATTAACTACTAAACATAAAAGAAATAAAAAAGAAATAAATAAAAATAATTACTGAAAATAAAAATGCATAATTGATGAGCGGAAAATATATCAATATTTACTGCCCATTTTACTTAATATTTTGTTTAGTTTCTCGGGTTTGATAAACGTTTTGATATGTTTTAGTTTATTTTGCAGATAAAATAATATTGGGACTCAATGAAATCATTTATGATGAAATGTGGGTCAAATAAGGGCAAATATTGGACTTGACATATTAATTTTGGAGATTGGAAACTTGAATGGGCGTTTTAACGAAGTGCAGTTTTGGAACTTCCAGTTTTGCGCATCTATCGTATTTTGGGCATAACATTTTACTCTAATATCAGATTTAGCTGATTCAAGTTCGAAATTAAAGAAGACTCAATGATTTAGAACTTTTAAGAACAAAATAATTTCGAATTCGGAAGATATAAGGACCGAAATTGATAAAACATCCAGAAATGTGTTATATGTAATTATTAAAGTCACTTTCAAAGCAAATAAATAAATAAAAAATAAAAATAGTCAAACTCCCACCAAACATGATAGCAAATAGTGGAGCAATTAATAATGGATTTGGTGGAGTAATTAGTGGAGCAATTAGTGGAGCAAATAATAATGGATTTGGTGGATGATTTGATGGAGGCAAAATTTTGCCTATAAATACCAAGCCATTTCATTTGTAAATTCATACTTTCTTCTAAGGAATTCCTTAAGAATACTAAGAAGATTGTATCTTGTTTGTTTATTTACAGCTTTCAGTAATTAATTTCTGCTTTCGCACTTTCTTTTCTTTACTTTTCAGTTTTTACTTTCCGCAATTTACTTTTACGCACAGTACTTTTCTTTCTTTAATTTTCAGTTTTTACTTTTCAGTAATGAGGAGGTAACTCCCCTTTGCTGGGGTAAAAGGTAAAACTTTTATTACTAATATTTAGATTAATCTCCCTTAATTATAATATATAAACAAGCTAAAACCTGACTTAACGAGGATACCGCCATATTGGTCGGTTGGTAATTATTTAAATTGGTTTTAACCTGACTAAACTAGATACCGCCGGATTGGTCGGTTGGTAATTAATTATTAATTTGACTTAATCTGGATACCGCCTATATGGCTGGTTGGTAATTATCATGCAAAATTAATATATTATATTAAGGGAGATATCTAAAATATAAGTAATAAAAGTGGATCATTTTCCCTCAACATTTTCTTTTATTGTATTTTTACTTTATTTACTTTCAGCAATTTACTTTCAGCATTTACTTTCAGCAATTTACTTTCAGCAATTTACTTTCAGCATTTAATTTCCGTCATTTACTTTTAGCATTTACTTTTCAGAATTTACTTTCAGCATTTACTTTATGTCTTTTCTTTTATTTAAGTTTCTACTACCCATAAATATGTGTCGTAACTAAACCAGTTATCTGGGGTTGTGATGAAGTCCAATATCACCGGTTTATAAGGGGTTAAATTATGGTTTGGGTAATATAAAGGTTTATTTATTGAGCCTTAGTCTTAATGCATTTTGTTAACTGGCCATTAATAAGATTGATTCGGTAAACTTAAAATGAACTTGGAAAAGAGATTTTAGGTTTAATACCTTAGACTCAATAGCCCACGATCTTCCTTGAGGATAAATAACCCTTTAATAGATTTCCTTACAGGATATGAATATACCTGGTGGGCGGGGGTAGCCATAATTGGAACTTAATCTTAATGAATTCAGATAACTTGGTTAACATAGGAATATAGTTAATTGGGTTTTACTGGGTATTTGTATTTGACCATCGGAAGAGACTTTTACATAATTTCGTGTTCCAGGTTAATAGACCAATATATTACACAAACGTAAAATAACCACTTCATCTTTTAAAAAAGATATTGGAAGGATTCACAACCCAATCAAACAACCAATCCATTAGATACTTGTAAATATTTAACTTCATAAATTAATAACAAAAGTTTTTAAGTCCTCGTGGGATCGATTCTTTTATACTACTTGAATGATACATGCGCTTGCGTTATACGCGCGTGATTACGCACCGGTCAAGTTTTTGGCGCCATTGTCAGGGACTTATTTATCTTTCACTATTAATTTTGAGGTTAGATACCTTTACTTGTATCTAATTTTCTTTTTACTTATTGTTTTTGTTTTATTGTGTTTCAGGTTCTTAGACACTACATGAGACGAACTAGAAGCTTTAAACTCCGACCGCTTGACCCAGAGATTGAAAGAACCATCAGACAATTGAGAAGTGAAAGGCGAGAAGGCCAAGAAGCAATCATTAACATGGAACCTGAACCTCTGAACGTTGCACCACCAATTCCCATTCAAGACAGAACCATTCCGGTGGTTGATAGACTCATTTCTTGTATTGTACTTCCTCCCTTACCAGCAAATGCGGGTGACATCAAAACATGCATCCATATGATTCACCAGTCAGTACAGTTTGGGGGAAATGCAACTGAAGATCCTAATGCCCATATCAGCAACTTCCTGGAAGTTTGCGGTACTTTCAATTACAACCGAGCAGCTGAAGAAGCAATGAGACTGCGTGTTTTTCCATATTCAAGGATCAATACCTTGTTAGATTTAATTTGTTTGCTTAGCCTCGGGTTTGCTTGTCAAACCTCTGTTTTAACTGTTAGCCTTGGCCCGAAACCCCCGCAACCCACACTAAGCCCACGCCCATAAGCCCATAAAACAAAACCAAATCATACACCAAGCCCACCAAAGAGACTACCCCACGCCCATTGACCAAAAAACCACCCCTCCACCAACTTATTCAAACAATTAAATTGCCCCTCCACCAAGCATACCCCACGTCCATTGACCCCAATTCATCTCACACCCCACTTTCAACAAAAGCCACCTCCTAATTAATAGCCTCCCCCCTCCAAGTCAAACACAACACATCAATCCTCCAAGTCAACCTCATGCCCAAAGAAATTAAGCCACCTCCTAATTAATAGCCTCCAACAACAATAGCCCACCCCATTAATGCACCAACCTTTCCCTATAAAAATGAGCAAAAGCCCTCCACAGATGACAAAATTACAAGTGACATAAGTAAGGGACCATTCCGAACCCAACGGTTTGAGGTCTTCCCTTGCGAGGGGTGAGTGCGGCCTTAAATCATTTCCCAGTTCACACTGGGTGGCGACTCCTTTATTCTCCGGTTTAGTCCCCTGCGGGCTACTCCGTACTCTCGACCGAGCCGCGAGCCTGGAACAGCGTCGCCGATTTCTGTGTCCTACAAGAATGTTTTAGACTTGATGCGATACATAGTACCGTTCAGAATTCTGATGAAAGGCAAAGTTCTACTGACAAACTTAAAGCATGTCAATTGCCTGTGGAGTCGGAAGATAAAGCGTACTGCGCACTGAAGAAGCCTATACTTGCACTACAAGCAACAGAAGAGAAACAGTTCCACCAACTCAATGAATTAAAGGAATTTCACATACAGCCTTTTGAGAATGCCAAACTGTACAAAGAAAAGGCCAAGAAGAAACATGATGAGAAGTTAGTGCGCATACAACTGAAACCAGGGCAGAAGGTACTGTTAAACAACTCAAGGTTGAAACTCTTCCCATGGAAGCCAAAATCACGGTGGTCAGGTCCATTCCTAATCACCAAGGTTTTACCAGATAGAGCCGTTGAGTTACATGATCCCGACTCCAACAAAACATTCAAGGTTAAAAACAAGCGTGTCAAGCACTATTGGGGAGAATCAATTGAGCAACAAAAAGAAAGTGTCACATTTTCAGATCCAGCCTAACATTCAGGCAGTCATGTCTAGCTGATGACGTTAAACTTAGCGCTAGCGGGGAGGCAACCCAAGAAATTTGTGTATATATTATGATGTGGTGTGTTTTAATTTTTGTGTGTTTAGTTTTTGCAGGTTAAGACGCATTTCAGGATGGAAGAAGCTCTCACAAATCTTCACAAGCAATTTCCTTCTCTCCCTCAAAATTCTCTGATAAAGGTCTACAAAGCTCGGATGGAACGAATGAGACTTCTGACGATCTATGGTATTCCTAATGACATTCGTTGGGTAATCGAAGCACGGGTTCGATTAGTAGGTGAGTGTTCAAATTCATGTAATTCGTATTTGCCTGATTTTGGAAGAAGCACCTATGCAAAGAAACGTAGAGCTAAGCAAATGGGTGTTTGTTACAAATGTGCACGCTGTAATTGCAATACTCATTATCGTTCTTTAGGAATTGTGTCTGATAATCGTGAAGACAAAATTAAATTCATTAGGGATGGCTTGAGTAAGGAGTCTTTAGATGATATATCTTCGACTCTTGAGATGCATCCCAGTGGATATGTTCACATAGCCTTTCGCAAATTACATACACAATTTCAAAAGAAAGAGAACAGTTAAGTCTCGGGAATCTGACTCAAAAAGACCATGTTTGTCAATTTATAAGAAAATTGGATGGGAAGTTTGTCCCTGACGCATAGACGTCAATTAAGCCGTAAATATTTGTAGATATTATATCTATTTGTCTTTTCCTCATAATTGTAATTTGTTTTGTTGTTTTCTTTTATTTTCTCCGACATGATTCAGACCTTTTTTACTATCATGATTTATTTTACTGTTAACTAATAATTGTCATTTGGCAGGTACTAGTACTATTAATTAATCACCATTTTCAGGTGTTATAAATTCAACTCATCATTGCACCTTTAAAGGCATCCAGATAAAAATGGAAGCTACTTCAAGAAGACGGCTTGAAAACATCTGTTTGTTTTGCGGTACCAGTGTTTGTGTTAAACTTGAATATGTAACAGCGGCACAGGAATTGGGTCGAGTCATTGCTGTAAGGAATATGCACTTAGTATATGGCGGTGGCAATCTTGGACTAATGGGGATCGTTTCAAATGCTGTACAGGATGGAGGCAGTCAAGTCTTG
Source organism: Zanthoxylum bungeanum (assembly GCA_019454045.1). Taxonomy (NCBI): domain Eukaryota; kingdom Viridiplantae; phylum Streptophyta; class Magnoliopsida; order Sapindales; family Rutaceae; genus Zanthoxylum; species Zanthoxylum bungeanum. The sequence continues at coordinate 135,736 of SKCR01035464.1, forward strand.
GGAATCATCCCAAAACCCTTGGCGGAGGCGAATCTTATTGGATCATCAAACGGCGAGGAACTAATCGTGCCAGGTATGTTTGAACGACTGGTAGAGATTATTAACCGTGCTGATGCTTTTATTGCTTTGCCAGGAGGCTTGAGCATGATGGAGGAAATTTTTACAGTACTATCTTGGGAAAACTTGAACATACACTAGAAACCGCTTGGACTATACAATGTTGATGGATTTTATGATTTTCTTTATGTGTTTCTTGATGATGCGCGGAGAAATGGGTTCGTGTCAAAGCCTGTAAATGAACTCCTCTTTACTGCCAGAACTGCCCCAGATTTAATTGACCAAATCTTAGCATTTGAACCTCAAATTGACTTCATTCTTTCCAAGATAAACTGGTCCGATAATGTTCGTGGTAAGAGGCGTCGGATAAATCTGGATCTTAACCTTTAACTTTTCATTTAGATGTAGAATTTCAGCTAACCAGATACAGTTTTCTAAACTCTTCTTCTACTGTTTAAGACATTGGGGACAATGTCTCATTTAGGTTTGGGGAAGGAGAATAGTTAAATTATATCTTGTTTTTATTATTTTATTTTTAGTCAAAATTTTTCGAAAAAGCCAAGAAAAAAAATTGAAAAATTTTACAAAAAACCAAAAAAAGATTTTGTATTTTTGTGTTTTTATTTGATTAATCAGGTGAAATTAGTGTGAGATAGCTATGTAAGGAATTTTCATTCCTGATACGTATCTCAACCTATTTCGGAACAAGTTAATTTTTATTTATTTCCTTTTAAATTATTTAATTTGTGAATTCTCTATAAAAAATGACTAAAACGAATCTTCATATGCTCAGTTAACAGGTATTATCAGCATACCTGGTAACATACAAACATGAGCTGTAATTGAAAATTTTGTAATATTCAGTGCTATAGTTTAATTGGAGGAAACATCTAAAAAAGCGATAGGATAAAAAAAAACAAAAAAATGTATAAAAAACAAAAAAAAACCTCTGAGATCCGAGTTATTAAGTCTGTAAGGGTGTCTTAACACCTAGTGCCCTAAAGCCAACTGGATCGAAGATGTTGCCAAAATATATATATATATATATATGAAGTCTGAGTAATTAAGTCCGTAGGGGTGTCTGAACACCTAATGCCCTAAAGCCAACTGGTTTGGGAGTCACTGACCCAAAACTCGCTACATAGATGGATGATATTATATATAAATAAAAAAAATCAGAATCAAAGAAAAAA